>PVJS01018416.1:0-34901 GCA_004027185.1 Glis glis | reverse complement strand
AATAGGGCCGGGGGTGTAGCGCAGAGGTAGAACGCCCCTGGGTTCAATCCCCGGTACCGCAAAAAAAATAAATAAATAAATAAATAAAAATAAAAAGGGTTGGGGACATAGCTCAGAGGTAGAATGCCCCTGGGTTCAATCCCCAGTGCAAAAACAAAAACAAAAAACAATTGCTGTACTCATTTATCAGTAACTTATTATCAAAATTACCTCCAACACAGTTGGAATCAATGAACTTTGTTAGACTATACATTGATTACTATAGCTGGCCAGCGATAAGACACTTTTCAAAATGTTGTATTATTTAATCAGGTCAGGCTTTTCCTCCAAGTCAGTGTAGTCCCAAGTATGTATGTGAATGAGATGAACAGAACCTGGGACCCAGTTCCTCATTTAATGAACTTTGCTGGTTTCAAACTAGAAGCCTTGCAAAGACCACATCCCATCCCTATCCGTGATGAACAGAGAGAAACTGACATGATTTGATCCATCTTCCTCATCCTCCTGCAAGTCTTGAACATGATGAGCAAGAGTAGAAAAAGAGAAGGAATGGCCACACAGAAAGTTATCATCCACATGTTAATAATACTCAGAATGCCATGTTTGGTTCAGAAATTACCAGTATTTTTATTCATATATGAAATAATTTTAATTCTACCTATGGCAATGAAGCTATCAGAAATTTCTCAAGATATATTTCATTTTCTCTAGGATAATATAATGATAAAAAAGTAAGTTTCATGTAGTGGGGCTTAGTATTTTGATAAAACCAAGATTGTGCAGTGAATTAAATGAAAAATCTGGGAAATAAGAAAAGAAACTGGCATTTTTATTAAGGGAGGATGTATCAACACAAACAAAAAAGCCAAAAGAGATTGCTACCGAGATGGAAAGACAGAAATGAATTTTGTGTGGTGTTTTATTATGTGGCTATATGTTGAAGATTTTTTGTCTTTATCTAGGCAGTGCAATTCAAGTGCTAAAAGAATGGAATATGACAGGAAAAAAGAAGGTAAGATTAATATTGATTGTGAATTAGTAACATCATCAATCAAAACCTTCATAGTTGTTATTTTAACAAAGCTGTCAATTGTATGCTTCTTTCAGACACATTAGTATGTACACCCAGAAAGCTTCCAAACTCATGCCTTTCTTAAATTACGAGCCACTCTCATTACTAATGCCTTTGTTTTCTGTTCAGTGTTTTTAACCACCAGGTGTGCTTAAGAAGTCCTAGAGTTATGTTTCTTTGTAAGTATTAAGGGGCGCCCAGCCGGAGAATTCAAAGCATTCAAGACATTAACTTGCCTGAACATATCCCATAATACAAGGGGGAAAATTAAGGAGTGTTTTAAAGATACTTGAAAAGCTCTAAATATATTTTCACATGTTTTTTCAACTAAAAGAATCTGTCCAAGGCTGCCCTGAGATACTTGTTTGGCTGAATTCTAAGGTAGATCTTTTAATAATAAAAGAAAAATAGAAAATACCTGAAAGCTATGGTGAGCAGGGGGCCTTCTTGAACACTGCATGCCCTTCCTTGAGAACAGAGGGAAGATGGCTGTACTCTGTCCCATTCAAATGACAATATTTTGCTTTCATGTCTAAGCCAAAAGGGGGCTGTGACTTCTGGGCACACAAGCAC
The DNA here is from genome assembly GCA_004027185.1 of Glis glis. Lineage (NCBI taxonomy): Eukaryota > Metazoa > Chordata > Mammalia > Rodentia > Gliridae > Glis > Glis glis. The sequence continues at coordinate 33,256 of PVJS01018416.1, read as the reverse complement.
TGTGCTTGTGCATACACTAGCAAAAGCCAGCTTTTTTCAAAGTGATCCATCCACTGATTTCCACTATGGCATGGCAAGGCCTGTGGTTTGGTTCTCACAGGATATATACATCGGTCTACCCTTTCCCAAAAGGGAAGATCGCAGGCCTGCAGAACAGGTTTCAAACAAACAATAAGGGAACATTACTTTCATATGATCCTAGGGTTACTGAAATTACTGGAATCATCCTTTCCCCTTTTTTCTCCTTCTAGTTTCATGTAGAATAGGAAGAATTATGAGACTTTTTTCACCTTTGTATGCTACCATCTTTGACAATCTGCTTATCTTTAATCATAGCTTCCCAGGCTTCTGTGTGAGATGAAGATGATTTGCAAGTAATTGAAAGGCAGTATTTATCTTTACATGGAAAATTTTCAGATGTGTGGTTTGGGTTTTAAATTTCTCTGATGTGAAAAAAGGAGCAGATGGCAGCAGTTGCAGCCCCAACTCATTACTGAGTCTCCCCAACCCAGTAGATATGGGGTCTGAAAACCAGAAGCTACCGGATGAGGGGTGGGGGAATAGGTGCCACTGAGTCCTATCTCCTGCACCTAACGAAGCACATTTCTCACCTAGAGGAACCCTTACTGGGGCATGATTGAGGCTTCAAAGGAAAAGAAAGGGATCAGGGAGGAGAGTGAAGAAGAAAACACATTCTTTTCATTTCTTTTCTAAGTGTGTATAAGAACGATGCCAGGCAGGTGTTCATTTGGAACTCAGATTCAGCAGGTGGGACAGGGTCTTCCTCATGGGTCAGGCAGCTGTTCCAATTGGCTGAGCCTGCATCATACTGATCATTAAGTCCACTGAATATCAACTGGGTACAAAGTCAAAGTCAAGGAAAGTATGCCAGGTGATGAGGAGCACCGTATTCTTAATTTCTTAGATAGTATGTATTCACCATTTCAGCATTGTTTTAGTAGCTTTTTTGGCACTGTGATTAAAATATTTGACAGGCACAGCTTAGAGGAAGAAAGGCTTATTGGCTCACTGTTTTAGAGGTTACAAAAGGAGAGAGAGAGAAAGGGAGAGAGAGAAAAGGAGGGAGAGAGAGAGGCAGGCCATGGATCGATATGGTCCCCAAGGCTACCCCACAGTGCCCCGCCTCCTCTGTGTATGCCCTGCCTCTGAACCTGGCTACGCTGCCAACACAGGAGCTTTCGGGGGACATTTTAAATCCAAACCATGCCGGGCGTGGTGGTGCACGCTTGTAATCCCAGTATTTGGAAGGTGGAGACCAGAGGATCCAGGTTTGCGGCCAGCCTCAGCTACTTAGTGAGGCCTCTGCAACTTCGTGAGACCCGGTTTCAAAATAAAGTATAAAAAATAGGGCTGGGGATGTAGCTTGGAGGTAGAAAGCCCCTGGGTTCAATCCCCGGTACTGCAAAAATAAATAAATAAATAAATAAATAAATAAATAAATAAATAAAAATAAATCCAAACCATAACAGACACTTTAGGAGAGATACAGTAAGACCCTGTCATATTGTGATGTTGGGGCCTAAAAACTTTGATTAACTCAGTAAATAAAATGGAGACTTACAATGCTGTTCAGCAAGCAGCTGAGAGGTCCTTGGATCCAGCTGTACAACCAAATCCAGGTGGACCCAGATGAGTTTGGCATTACCTATAGCAGTCTGATTCAGCTCAGATATTCATAGCAGTGATTATGGACCCCGTGGCAGTCTGGGACTTTCTGGAGAGTGGCAGCAATTCCAGAAATCTCCTGCTTGGTTGTACCTATTTCAGAGACCCAACCTAGACTTTGAGGACCTACCTTGCACTGCCTCATTTTGCAAGGAAGGGTTGCCTGCCTTTTTCCTGCCAGTCCTCCCCTCTGGCTCCCTCCTCCACGGATGATGGAACCTTAGTGTCTACCAGGCCTCCCCTGCCCATTACCACTTGAAGAAACGAAAGTTATTCTCCAACAGCACTGATAATGAATACAAGTTCTTTCAGGGCTGTTGCCACAAGATTTGACTATATTACCACTTATACACTAGAGTCTCCAGTTGCTCTAACAATGTCTCTGCTCTTTATGGTACTCCATGCTGTTTTTTTCCTTTTTAAGGAAACATTTTATTTACTATGTTTATGAGGTATATGTTTAGAGAACTTATTGTAGAAAGAAAATATTTAAATTAATGTGGGTGCTTAATAAAGATGTAGGTGTTTCCCCCTCTTCTTTTAAAAGAGCCACAAGAAATATAACCTTATTTTCAACTCTTAGATTCACCTTATATTTGAAGGACCTGAGCTGAATAGTATTATTTTCTCATTTTAGAATAATAAAAGAAAAAGAAGCAAATCTAAGCAGCATCAAGGCAACAAAGATGCTAAAGACAAGGTGGAGAGGCCTGAAGCGGGGGCCGTGCAGCCACAGGCGCCACCCATGCAAAACGGCCATGTCAATGGCTGCGAGAAGGACAGCTCGTCCACGGACTCTGCCGGTGAAAAGCCAGCCCTCCCCCCTCGAGAGAAAAAGATCTCAATACTTGAGGAACCTCCAAAGGTACTCCGCGGGGTCACAGGTCAGTAACTCTTAAATAAATCTGCTTAGGGAGACATAGAAGAAAAGAATGCAGGGAGAGCTCCCTGGGGCCAGGGTTGCCCCTGGTGATACTGCAGAAAGGTCGCTGTGCACAGATCCACAGGGCTTCCTGAAGCCAGGCAGGGGACAGGGGTGCAGCGGGGCCAAGGAGAAATGCTCAATCTAGTCCCGCACTAAGTCACAGGATTTTTCTTTCCTAAAAATAAAAACGCATGGTTTTAGTCTGTATTAGGATCCTCAGGACACTGGAAATTCTAGTCTAAAGAGATAGTCTTTACTCTTTATAGATACCTTTACCAGGGTATTAGAATATGCAGTGCTAATTATTTGTGCTATAGCTATACATTAATCTACAAAAGGCTACTTCTTCATATACTGCTTGACCTTGAGTGCATCATTTCTTCTCCAGTGTTCCATTTCCTTTCTGTAAAATAAGAAAATTGTGTTGGTCCATTCTCTGCTGTTACTATAACAGAATACCACAGACAGGTTAAATTGTCAACAATAGAAGTTTATTTGACTTGTGATTCAATAGGCTGGGAAACTCATGGTTGAGAGGCAGAGGGAGAAAGGCAGGAGACAAACTTTCCCCTTTTATGAATACCTAATCCACTCCCATGATAAAGACCTTCATCCATTCGTAAGGATGGAGTCCTCATGACCTAATCGCCCCTTAAAGGCTCAACCTGTCAACACTGTGGCATTGGGGATTAAGTTTCAACATGTGAATTGGGGGGGATAAGTTCAAACCATAGCATAAATGTACTGGACTCTAATAGGTCAGTGGTTCTCAATACTGTCTGACTCAATGTCCCATTTTTATAACGAATCCTAAAATAAAATCTATACATAATATAACCTACCTAGAAACAGAATTTCAATAAAAAGATAAGAATCTCAGGAATAAGCAAGATAGAAGGCCTTATAAAGTGACCAAATGTGCACACCCACTTGTAATGAATCACTTTGCACTTAAAAGAAGTAAGACGATACTCAACTGGATATTGTGGACACTGTTTCTTTCTATCTGACATGTGAGGACAGTGTTGATAAGTCCATTTGTATGTATATGTGGAATCACTGGGAATGTAGCTGATACAAGCACAGACTGACAAGGGATGCCTGGAGCCGGCTCCGAAGCCAGGACTGCTGCCGTGCTTTGTCATGTGATCTTCCACTCAGGGAAAGACTCTTAGTCAAGTTATAAACACCATGAAGTGCCATCTTCCCTTAATTTGCACAAAAGTTGAATCCTGGAAATCTAAGTGAATCCTGAAAATCCTGAGTAAAGCTGTCTAGGCTTACATAATTATATATTTTTTTAACAATCATGAATGTTCAGGTGGACATGAGAATGTTCAGGACATAGGACAATTATTTGTTGTGCAGTCTGTTCTTATTATTATAAATCATTTACCCCACACACACACACACACATACACAGCCATATTGATAAATGTTCAAAACACGCCCTCGGTTTTTCAGAATGTCTACTAAGAGATGGTGCATTCCTCAGTGAAAACAACTTCACTGGTCAATCCCCATAGTTTCTCTTCTAGTTATAAAATCCTGTGTTTATTGAATCAGCCACTTTTTAAACTCCTCTAACATTCAGAGCACTGTGCTAGGTTCCTTGGTAGATGCTGAAAAGGATAAGGTATGGTGTAGGCTCTGAGGAGGTCACGTTGTGATACCTGTATAGAGAAGGCTGTGTGTACACTGGTGAGTATAAGGCTTGGGAGGAGAGGTGCCGCCACCTCTAGAGAGATTTCATGGCAGCAGTGGACATCAAGGGACCAGTAGACAAGCTGGTGGAGAGGACTTGGAGGCTTCGAAAAAAGTGAGGAGAGCTGTATATGAGAACACACTCCTGTGTTATACCCCTGCTGCTTCTGAGGTAGTGCTCGCCTCAAACCAAAGCTGTGTAAGACACCATCCCTGTCTAGAAGGCGTTCCGTCCAGCAGAGAGAGTTGCAAATAGGATAGAGTGAGGAAGCATTAAGTAACTGACACACTGTCTAACACACTAGTAAGTTCTTAAACTGCTCACAGAGCACTCGTTCTCGTCCAGAAACACATTTCCTAACCACTTCTTTAATAGTGCTGTAATTCAGATCATCCTTATTTACTACATGATGGTTTCTTAAAACTAAACAATGACAACAGCAAAAACAACCTATTATACTTTGAATCCAAATTCTCTAGGAATATTTTAATTCAATATTTAGTATATCTACACTTTGGAGAGTGTTTTGATTTATGGTCAGGGCAGGAGAAAGAAATTAAATAATCAAGTGGCAGATTCCCAACTTTGCTTGTTACTGCTTTCACATGAATTACTTTCAAAATCTAATTACTCAAGTTACTGTTTTGCTATCAATCATAAACTAAAATCCTTGCATGTATATTTATTCATTTACTTATAATTTATGCCTTCTTCCTAAAACAATTTCAGTAACTCTATCAAATATATGACTTTGGAGTGAATAGCTCCCTTGAAAGTTAAGTGCCCACTAAAGAACTCCTCTATCCAAGGGGACTTTGCTAAACCCTAACAGAAGACTTTTTATGAACATTTCTTGATTGTACAAAGAACCAACCCAACATCCCTTTGGTTTCCTAAGTTTTGCATGAAGGTGTTATTAGTTAATGTCACTGATTCATTACAGATTTTTATGCTTCCAGTAAACTTTTTTTGTTAAAGAATAAGTGGTAATAGAAGATTAATAGATGTTTTTGCAAAAGGAAGACAATCCTTCTTGTTGACCATTAACTTCATTAGCAGCCCACGTGTTATGATCATAAATTTTAAAATGAGTTTGTAACTAGTTAAGTTTTACATCTCAAAGGTAATGAAAGTTCATCAGGAAGTTGATTCCAAAACTGTTAAATGATTTTAAAATGCTTGTTCAATCTATTAGAAATCCTGACACCTGTAACAGATCATTCACAGAGGAGTGTTAGGGCTTGGGTGCTCTGCATCCCGTGTGGAATGGAATGTTGAAACTGGGAAGGATGAGAGTGATTCTTAAATCCTGTCTCCTCACTTGATAGCTGAGGTGACTGCTCTCTTTAACTCTGTAGTTGGCAAAAACCTGACTCAGATCCATGCAATTTTATGCATGCAATGGAGAGTTACTGCTAAAAAAAAAAAAGTGTAATTGAAAAATTAGAAAAGTAATAATAACAAAGCCATATAATGATATTCTGTACTTGAGTGGATTCACAGTATGAGCCTAAAAGAAATCTCCAGGCTAGTCCTGGTGGAGCATTTATCAAGCTCTCCAGTAATGAAACGGGCTCAACAAAGCCTGCCCTGAATGCCCCGCTGGGCAGGAGGCTGCGGACATGTGCGGTGCGTGTTTTATCTTTTTATAACACCTTGACATTCAGGATCTCTCTTTTTAAAAGTCTTAAGCAGAATCATTATTCTGGTAGGGGAAAAGTTAGCTTTAAGATATATGCAGGTGGCTCAGGGGTGTTAGTGTGACTTCCTACATGAAAAATAACCACCCAAGGCACCATCATTTCAGGCTGTAAATAGAGCACTGTCAAGTGGGACAGTGCTGTGTGTCAGCATATAGCTTAGAAGTTTGGGAGTACGTTTTAAGCCTGAGAGTATTTTTTCTGTATTTCAGAATTTTTAATAACAGCTCAAATTAGATCTTTTACATAATCCAATCAAAAATCATCCTGTGTTCAAATACCAAGTCAGACAAGGAGTAGATCAAGATTTACCTTTACCAAAAGAATGCTGAAGATATTTTTTTTTCCCTAAGCCCCGGTCTAAATGGATAAAGCTGGGTCCAGTTTTCTCAAATATTCCTCCTGTCTCCTGCTCAGAAACACAGAGCAGGAGACATATTTTGAAGACTCATATTGCTGAAACATAAGTGCTTATTTCCATTTAGGCTAGAATAAAAACTGGGATTCCTTTATTGTCTTTCTTATACTGGACATAATTCCCACTGAATAGGAAAAGGGCAGATTTGTGGGCCACCAGCAGCTTCAAGGAGATAAACTTTGGGGCAGGCTTTCTCGTCTTCAGCTCCTCCAGCTGGCTCCAGTAGCCTTCCTTCACATTCCCTCCTCGATTACAGTGTCCTGGGAAAGCCTTGCCTTCCCTCCCCTGCTTCTCATCAAAACGGAAGGCTCCAAGCTGTGTGTCTGACCTCCAGAAGCCGGAGCTCACAGTCTGGCCTGTATTATAGGCTGGAAACAGACCTGCCATTTTCCCTTTAGGATGCAAATTCTAGGTTTCTACATAGAACTGCTTTCTTGAAGTGAAGTAAATCAAATGGAAGAAAAAGGGCTCTGTTACTTTAGAATATTGGTTACTTGTCCCTCATTCTTGTTTTCTGTAACAACAATAACAACAAAAACAGCCAGGACTGTTTCATAGTGTTTTTATGGTGTGAGATTTCTACCAGTTTCCAAGCAAATTGTTTCATATTGCTACTGGCCAGAACTCCAAGATGATCTCACCTGCTTCTCTAAGCCATGCATCAGACCAGAGGATTAAAAAAGACGAACAAGAAGAAAGCAGTTATTAGCTTAGAACTTTAACAGTAAAGCCAAATGTGTATATTCTAGGATTGCAGCAGTGCCAGATTTCAAATGGAAGCAATAAAAATTTGTGACAAAGAACCAGGGCAATTATCAGTAGACATGTGTGGGTTCAAACCTTGGTCTCATCCCTTACTAGATATGTGACCCTGACCAGTTAACTACTCTATTTCTCATCTGCAAAACAGAAAATATAACTCTACACAATTTGAGTGTGAAGTAAATGAGATACATAAAGCAATCAGCATAGCATCTGGCACAGAGCGAATTCTCCTATCAGTCATTTATCCATTGAGTAAATATTTTTAAGCATCTCACATATGCCAGGCATTTTCCTACAGGAAGTGAACAAGATGACAAAGTTTTTGCTCTCAAGGAGTTTACATTCTTTTGGCCACAGGAAGAAGAGATTGGAAAATAAGCCAGAATTCAACTAAATTACTGAGATAATTATAGATTATGATAAACACGAAGGCAGCAGATAGGAGGACATGGCAGGGTGGGGGAGGGGCACAGACATCAGATGTTAATAAGCATCTGAAGAGGGGACATTTAAGCAGAGACCCAGGTGCTGCAGCTCAGGCTCTCTCCTGTCAGGTTATGGAAGCCCTTGTAGAATTATAACCATAGGTTTTTGCTATCTTTCTAAATTAAAGATATAATACTTTACTAATGTCTATCTATAGATAACATGAACTACTGTTACATTAAAGCACATAATTACTGTTCTCACTTCTCTTTAATTATTATCTTAGCATCTCAATTCTTGGTCTTAGCTCCCATTTACAGTTGTGTGTTGCTTAACCCCAACCTCTGCTTCAAGCAGCATTGCGTCTGGACTGTCCAGGTAATTTCAGAAGAAGCCTTAGATTACATTTCCAATGGCTCAGAGCCCTGCTTCCTTTCTCCGGATATGATAAAGCAGAAAGAGACAGAGATAGACACAAGATGTAGTGACATGAGTACACAGGACACATAAAACCCCTCAGGTGTTTCTGTGTCACTGGGTAGGTAAATGCCAGAGGCCTTGCCCTTCTCTTTCTCATTTGAAAACCACTTCTGCTACTACTGTATAGCAAAAACACAAAACTACTCATCTCTGAATACTGATACTTTTAGGACTTCCCAGCCAAACTTGTAATGGATATTTCAGTTACAGATGGACTTAATTAAATGGACCTTGCCCCCTACAATGGCCAAAAGGCTTTCAAAAATAATTTTTTAAAAGATTTTCTTAACAAAGATTTAAATGGTTCTATCAGAATGCAAGGAGAATTGAATCTATGTTGCAGGGAACTATGACAGAGGTAGGTACTTGATTTGTTAACATGCCTATTGTGCCATTGACAACCTGTAAAGGTATTAATGACATACAGGATGGTATAAAGACAGTGTAAACAAAACTGAAAGATTTGTTTCCAGTCTGGACATCACCAGCTTTAATGCCCTCTGAGCTGCTGACGTTTCATAGAATTTGAATGAAATAATATTCTATCAGAAGTTGATGAAGAAATTACGAAGAGGCAGAACTGACATTATGTCTGAATAAACCTATCTGTTTTGGTCTATATTCCGAAGTTATTAGTTCCTCTGAATATCTGTTAATTACCCTGTCATGCAGAGATGGAAGAATGATGAAACTTTCAAGTCAAGAGTACAGTAATTGTAATACCAAGAGTTTTCATCACTAGACCATTATTTCATAATATCAAGAGCGTTACCTTTACCCCGTCTCCATTTCTGCACCTTTGTCTCTCTCACCAACCTGTTTATTATGGCATACAGCTCATCTCTCCAAAGAAACTATTCCAACCAATGGAGTTTACCAATGACCTCCATGTTATTGAGTCTAGCAGACATTTTTTAATCCTTTTGTTATCTTTTCCTTTCAGCAATATTCATTGCTGTTGACTGCTCTATTCTTAACCACTCTGTCTTTTCCCTTTGGTTTCTGCAACGTGATACTCTCCTGATTGTACTGGTTTTTATTGCTTCTTCTCTGTTTCCTATGAGGGTCATTCTTCTTTACCTGGCTGTTAAATTGTTGAAGCTCAGCTGGGTGTGGTAGTGCACACTTGTAATCCCAGTACTTGAGAGGCTGAGACCGGAGGATCCAGGTTTGCAGCCAGCCTCAGCTACTTAGTGAGGCCCTCTGCAACTTAGTGAGACCCTGTTTCAAAATAAAGAATATAAAAACAGGACTGGGGATGTAGCTCGGAGGTAGAATACCCCTGAGTTCCATTCCCAGTACTGAAAAAACAATTGTTGAAGTTCATCAAGTCTTAGTTGGTTCCACCCACATCCATCATTATCTAAAGCCATCCTCTCCCCGTAGATCATTTCAACCACATCCTAGCGTTAATTATGGGACATGGTTCACAGACTCATCTTCCTAGTCCAGGCTACTCTCAGAACTTCAGGCTCTTACTTGACATTTTCACCTTGACATTGCAAAGTGCTTCAACAACATGCTCAAAACTAACTCATGATCTCCTTCAGTTTTAACTCTCTTTTAGTGTTCCTGATCTTAGTATACCATCTATCCAATTATGTGAGCAAGAAATCTCAGCATCAATCATGACATCTCCCTCTCTCTCTCAGCCCCCATTTCCAGTCCACCACGTGGATTCCTCCATTTCTCACTGTCTGCACCTCTACTTTCCCAGTGTGACCACCATCTTCTCTTCCCTACATTGTTTCAGTAGTCCACTCATTGATCTCCTACATTTACCTTTGTTCCCTCCAAATCATTCTCTATCCTGTAAATCTCTCCAAACCTAAATCTGACCTTTTATGATAAAGAGCAACTTTCCCCTTGGCCTACAGGCGCAGCGTAGTCTGTTCCTCATGTTCCCTTCTAGCCTCATTTTAAGTTGCTATATGTTGATTTTTAGAGATAATTACAGAGTTTATGTTTCTGGGCCTAAAATGACCTTACCTTACTTGAAGAAATTTGGAAAATTTAATGAACTTTAAGGAAAAAGAAAATTCTAGCTCTTAGAAACAACTGCTGTTAAATTTTATTTCATGATTTTCCTAATGGTATAGACATATAGATTTTTTAACAAAAGTCATATTATACAATATGTGAACTTTTATACTCTTTTTTTACTAACATGACAGTATGAACATTACCTCATAATGCTAAATGTTCTTTAAGAACATGATTTTAATGGCTACACAGTATTTTTATGAATTTATAGTATTTCTTTTCATTATTCCCAATCTATTATCCATGAGGATTATTTCTGTTTGTTTGCTTTTCTAAACAATACTATAGTGGACATCTTTTGTATATAAGTATCCATGAACAACTATAATTGTTTCCTTGGTATATGTTCTTATAAGTGGAATTACTGGGTTCAGATGGTAAGGACTTTTTTTTTTCTGTGCTGGGGATTGAATCCAAAGCCTCACACAAGCTAGGTAAAGTGCTATACCACTGAACTATACCCACAGCCCTGAATATTTTTTAATTGCTTAAGATATTGCTGTTCAGAAAGGTTGCATTAATCTTATTGTCTTAATTTGTAAAACTGACTGGTAAAGATATAATCATTTTTAGGATTTATGAAGTTTAGTTTCCATTTACATTACTTATGTAAAAATTTAAGATCACTAAGATCAGTTACCAAAGAACTGTTAATTATGTTATTATTGGTTATCATAAAAGACTATTATATTCACTTTAGTACTTTTAAGAGAAAGGTAACATGGTTTAAGTAACACAGGCATTAGAAATTTTAGTCCTAATTTTATAACCACAAAGTTATACTTTGTTTCTTTATCAAATTTTTCCAGATAGAGCTACTTTATAATATTTAAGTTAATCATGATTATGATGTTAATCATAGTGTGCTGTATTGAAATTACATGTATATAGGAGACCATGAAACCATCTTAATGGATTAAAGTAATTATTTTACAACTACTCTATATTTAATACAGTCCTTAAAGTTAGAGTTATAGTCTCTGTATACTTCCTTCAGTCTACTTATAAGTGCATCAAGCTTTGACTAAAAAGTAAAAACTAGAGAGAAAAATCATTTTTAGAAATGTTTAAATTTGAATATATACATGGATATACACATATTGTAAAAATCTTTTAATCAAGTCCATTCAAGTCCATGTATTTCTCTCAAGAGAAAGATTTGTTTGCTTTGGTGTTATTTAATAAAAATAACCAGCACAGTTTGTGTTTTACTGTGTAAAATAAATCAATGATAAGTAAAGTATGTAAGTCAATACCAAGATTTAGTTCCTAGAAAACTGATAGATGTCAGTGTTGATAAGAGTTAAATGTGAGAGTGATTGTATGCACTACAGCTGGGTGTAAATGGGCCCAATTTGACTGAAAAATAATTTGGCAAAGCATATCAAGAACTTTCCAAGAATTTTTTATCGTCTTCATTACAAACCCCATTAAATTATAGTAAAAGAATTTTTAAATGTGGAAATCTACTATAATGAAGAAAATGAACAAGAGGACATCAATTTCTAGAGGAGGGAAAAGAAGCTCAGCAAAATCCAATAAGGATAAATCATAGAAAATCACACCATAATCAAACTACTGAAAGTCAAAAACAAGGAGGAAATCTTAAAGCAGCTAGAAGGGGGAAAAAGACACATTGCAAATAGGGGAAAAACAATAAGAATAAAGGTTGACTTCTCATCATAAACAATACAGACAAGAAAAGAATAAATAAAATCTATAGAGTAATGGGGGGGATTACCAATATAGAACTATAGTTTTAGAGAAAATATCCTTCAAAAATGAACATAAAACAAAGATATTTTTCAAATAAAAGCTGAAAGAACTTGTCACTAGCAGACTTGTAATACAAAACAAACATAAGGATGTTTCCAGACTTAAAATAATATCAGATGAAATTTGGAAGAAATGAAAATAGTAGATATATGGATTAAAAGGTAAGGTTTTTTTTTCTTTCTTGATTTGTTTTAAAGACAGCTGACTGTTTAAAGCAAAAATAATAAAGTATTCTGGAATCAACAACAAATGTACAAATAAAATATATGACCATAAGTGAACAATTGACAGGTATGAATAAGTAGAATTATATTGTTGTATGGGTCTTACCTTATACATGGAGCAGTACAATACTGACTGAAAGAATGCTGTGATAAACTGATAATACAATTGTGGAATACTTGAAACAGCCTTTAAAATAAAAATTTTTAAAGAGTTTTTAGAATAAGATAAACTTAAAATGGCAGGTACAATTCAATAATGCTAATAATTATATTAAATATAAATGGACTAAAATTCTAATTAAAAAGCCAAGATTGGGTATAAAAGCAAGACCCAGCTATATGTGATTATTTTAAGATGCACAATTATTTATTTATTTATATATTTATTTATTTATTTAGTGATACTGAGGATTGAGCCCAGGGGTGTTCTACCTCTACCTCTGACTATACCCCCAGCCCTATTTTATTTTTTATTTTGAAACAATATCTCACTAAAGGTCTCACTAAATTTTAGTGAGGGTCTCACTAAATTTTTGAGGCAGACCTCCAAACTGTGATCCTCCTGTTTCAGACTCCCATGTACTGAGATTACAGGCTTGTGCCACCATGCCCGGTTCTAAGATGCACTTTAAATGTAAAGACAGAGGCAGGCACAAGTTCAAAGTACAGGAAAGATGATATACTGTCCAAACAGTGACTATAATAAAATAGGTGTGACTATATTTCCTGGATACCGAAGATTTTAATAGAAGAAATATTGCCAGGGTCATTTCATGGTAATAGGTCAATTCATCAAAGAGAGATAACAGTTCTAAATTTATATGCACCTAATGACAGAACTTTAAAGTCTATGAAGCAGCATTTGATGAAATGAATAAAGAGACAAATCTACCAATAACTGTAGATTTCAACTACCATTTTGTTAGTAATTGATAAAAACAAATTGATTAAAAATCAGACTATAGACGATTTAAACAAAACTATCAACCAAGTTAATGTAATTGGCATTTATAGAACAATACACCCAACAACTTCAACAATACATGATCTCTTTTCATTTAAATAGATCAATTGTTGGACCACAAGATAGTTGAACAAAGTTAAATATATTGAAATCTTTAGAGTATGTTTTTTTTTACCATAATAGAATTAAATTAACAACCAATAGCAATAAGATACTTACTAGATCAATCTTTAAATAATCTATTGGTCAAAGAAAATATTCACAAGATATGTTAGAAAATATTTTGAATTGAATCATAATGAAAATAGAATAAGCTGATTTCTAATATCAGGAATGAAATCAATCCTTCATTCATTTACAAACTAACAAGAAGTTATTATGAATAATAAATCCAACAACTTAGATGAAATAGACAAATTTCTTTAAACACACAATTTGCCAAAACCTACATAAGAAAAAGAAAATCATAATAGCCCTATACCTAGTGAAGAAATTTATAATTAAAATCTCCAAGCCTGGCGTGGTGGCGCACTCTTGTAATCCCAGTACTTTGGGAGGCGGAGACCGGTGGATCCGGGTTCCCGGCCAGCCTCAGCTCTCGCACTCTTTCTCTCCCTGTCTCTCTCTCTCTCTGTCTCCTTAGTGAGGGCCTCTGCAACTTCGTGAGACCCAGTTTCAAAATAAAGTAGAAAAAATAGGGCCGGGGGCGTAGCGCGGAGGTAGAACACCCCTGCGTTCAATCCCCAGTACCGCAAAAAAAAAAATCTCCACATGGGTGCAGGTAGCTTCACTTGTGAATTCTAACAAACATTTACAGAAGAAACATAATAGAATTCTCCCCAGCCCATTTTAAGCCAATATAACCCTTATCAAAACATGACAAAATCATTACTAGGAAATAAAATTACAGAATAATATTTTTCATGAATAAAGAAGCAAGATATCCTCAGAAAAATATTAGCAAATAAAGTAAGCAATATACAAAAAGAAAAAACATACCACAATCAAGCATGGTTTATTCCAGGAATGCAACATTGGTTTTATATCTGAAAACCAATAAAATATTTACTAATTAACAAAATAAAGAGGAACATTGTATGATCATCCAATTCAATTAAAAAAACCACTTGTCAGAATAAAACCTTTCAACAAAGTAGGAATATAAGAAAACTTCCTAATTTATTTTTATGTGCTTTTATTGGTGCATTATAGTCTCACATCATAATGTAAATCATGTTGACATTGACATACAATCACTCAGCATTTGATGCCCCCCATTTCCCCCTTCCCAGTAGAGAGTACTGCAGTTGGCATTGGTATATTCACATATGTACACATAGTCAATGGTAGTAATTCTGTTTATGAATATCAGTTTTCCCCTTCCCCTTCCCCTTCCCTTAGACTACCTCTCTGGCTCCACTGAGGCTTCTCCTCCATTATCTGGAGTCCTTCTAGTATCCCATTTACTTCCTAGCTTCTGCATATGAGAGAAAACATATGACCCTTCACTTTCTGTGTTTGGCTGATCTACTTAATATAATGTTCTCCAGGTTCTTCCATTTTCTTGCAAATGACATAATTTTGTTCTTCTTTATTGCTGAGTAGAATTCAGTTATGTGTATTTCCCACAGTTTTGTAATCCATTCGTCTGTTGATGGACACCTAGGTTGGTTCTATAATTTGACTATTGTGAATTGTGCTGTCATGAACATGGGTATGAGCCGGGCACGTGGCGCACGCTTGTAATCCCAGTACTTGGGAGGCTGAGATAGGAGGATCCAGGTTCGCAGCCAGCCTTAGCTACTTAGTGAGGCCCTCCACAACTTAGTGAGACCCTGTTTCAAAATAAAGAATAAAAAATAGGGCTGGGGGTGTAGCCGGAGGTAGAATTCCCCTGGGTTCAATCCCTGGTACCACAAAAAAAAAAAGAACATGGGTATGCATATATTGCTGTAATTCTCTGGTTTCGACCCCTTTGGGAAGACACCCAGGAGTCGTATAGCTGGATCATATAGTGGATCCATTTCCAGTTTTCTAAGGAATCTCCACACTGATCTCCATAGCGGCTGCACTAATTTGCAATCCCACCAATAGTGTAGAAGGGTTCCTATTTCCCCACATCCTCACCAACATTTATTGTTATTTGACTTCTTGATGATTGCCATTCTGATTGGGGTCAGATGGAATCTCAGAGTAGTTTTGATTTGCATCTCCCTGATTGCTAATGATGTTGAACAGTTTTTCATGTATCTATTGGCCATTTGTATCTCTTCTTTTGTGATGTGTTTATTCATTTTGTTTGCCCATTGCTTGATTGGGTTATTTGTTTTTTTAGTGTAGAGTCTTTTAAGTTCTTTGTATATTCTAGCTATTAGTCCTCTGTCAGAGAGATAGCTTGCAAAGATCTTCTCCCATTCCATAGGCTTTCTCTTTAGACTCTTGATGGTTTCCTTTGATGTGCAGAAGCTTTTTAGTTTAATGCTATCCCATTGTGAAAACTCAATGGCAAGTATTATACTTAATGATAAATATTGAAGGCAATTTCCCTAAGATCAAAAACAATGCAAGTGCCGGGCGTGGTGGCGCACGCTTGTAATCCCAGTACTTTGGGAGGCGGAGACTGGAGGATCCGGGTTCGTGGCCAGCCTCATCCCTCTCTCTCTCTCTCTCTCTCTCTCTCTCCCTGTCTTTCTCTCTCTCTCTGTCTCTCTCTACTTAGTGAGGCCCTCTGCAACTTCGTGAGACCCGGTTTCAAAATAAAGTATAAAAAATAGGGCCAGGGGTGTAGCGCGGAGGTAGAACACCCCTGGGTTCAATCCCCGGTACCGCAAAAAAAAAAAAAAACAATGCAAGTATGTTTATTCTACATCGTACTAGGATTCCTAGATTGGAAAGGAAGAAATTACACTTCTTTACAGATGTCGTTATTATGTATGTAGAAAATCTTAAGAAATCTACCCAAAAATCAAAAAGAAAACTACCAGAACTAATAAGGAAGTTAGATAGGTTTCCAGATACAAGTTCAGTGTAAATAAAAAAATGAATTGTATTTCTGCACTCTAGTAATCAATACTTGGGAACTGGAATTTTAAAAAATATTATGTATCATAACAAAAGAAATGTAAAATACCCAGGAATAAATTTGATTACAGATACACAAGACTAAAAACTATAAAACCATAAAATGAGACAATTTTAAAATGGTGTGATATATCATGTTTAAGGATCAAAGGATTCAAGTGTGTGTGTGTGTGTGTGTGTGTGTGTGTGTGTGTGTATGTGTGTGTTACTAGGGATCGAACCCAGGAGTGTTCTACTTCTGAGGCCCAGCCCCAGTCCTATTTTATTTTATTTTTTTGAAACAGGATCTTGCTAAATTGCTGAGGACCTTACTAAGTTACTGAGGCTGGCCTCAAACCTTTTATCTTCCTGTCTCAGTCTCCCAAGTACTGGGATTATAGGAATGCAGCACATTGCCTAGGTAGGACTCAATATTTTATTTTATTTATTTATTTATTTATTTATTTATTTATTTATTTATTTGCGGCACTGGGGATTGAACCCAGGGGCGTTCTACCTCCACGCTACACCCCCGACCCTATTTTTTTTATACTTTATTTTGAAACCGGGTCTCACGAAGTTGCGGAGGGCCTCACTAGGTAGAGAGAGAAAGAGAGAGAAAGAGAGACAGGGAGAGAGAGAGAGAGAGAGAGAGAGAGGGCTGAGGCTGGCCACAAACCCGGATCCTCCGGTCTCCACCTCCCAAAGTACTGGGATTACAAGCATGCGCCACCACGCCCAGCCTCAATATTTTAAATATATTAAGTATCCTCAAATGATTTTATCTGTTTAATACAACTCCAACCAAAATTCCATCCGATTTTTGTTTGAAATAGATAAGCTGGATTCTTAAATTTAGAGTGAAATGCAAAGCCCTAAGATAGCCAGAGCAGTCTTGGGAAAAAAAACAAAGTTGGTGAACATACATTACCTGATATTAAGACTTGTCATATGGGTATAGTTAGTTGGATAGACAGATAACTAGATCAGTGGAACAGAGTCCAGAGATAGACCCTCACATACACTCAACTGATTATATTTTAACAGAAGTACCAAGACAATTTGGTGGGGAAAGGTCACCTCAGCTTTACTCTGGGATTAAATTCCATATCAGTTTTTTTACATTTTACATATTAGTTGTTAAGGGTATAAAGACTGTGCCTCACTTATCTCCTGTATATAAATAGTAGCTAGCACAACATGGGTACTCCATTCTACCTGTCTGTTGAGTCCAGTTGAATTGGAAATCAAAATGATTCTCACTAAGCTATAATAATACCAACTATATGTGGACGTGATAAGTATTTTTAATAAAAATAAGACTCAGGTTATGGTTAAATGCAAAACCATATCAGAGACAGGCATGGTGGAGCATGGCTGTACTCTTAGTACTTGGGAATCAGAGACAGGAGAATGGTAGGTTTGAGGCCAGGCTCAGCAACTTAGCAAGCCCCCCTGCAACTTGGTGAGACCCTGTTTCAAAATAAAAAATAAACTAGGGCTGGGAGTGTAGCTCAGAGGCAGAATGCCCCTGGGTTTACTCCCCAGTACCACATACACACAAAAAAAACAAAAACACATCAGGTTCTAGGAGTCAGTTTTAGATATATGGACAAGGATTAAATTAAAATGTATAGTTTATTTTTATATTTTAGTTTTTATTGAAATCTGAACAGATTGGGTGTTTCCAGCCATAACTTTTCTTTCCAAGATGTGGCTAATTTGGTTCAAGTTTTTGATGAATATTAAAGTCACAGCCAGGGACTCATAGGTTCCTAGCCATGCAAAGTACTGAAGCAATGCTGATTCATTCATACATTCACTTATTCGTGAATCTGCATTTATTATGTCTACCTGGTACCAAGCATATAATAGTAAGACATACATCACCACTTCCTCCTGTAAGAAATTGCAGAGGGTATTTTAAGGCTTAACTAAAATAAATACTTTCTTATTCTAGAATGTAAATTAGTAACGATTGCACATTATAGACCACGCATCTCATGCTTCTTAGGATTTATATTAGTGCTATCCAATAGAAATGCAATGCAAGTATGTATACAATTCTGTATCTGCTAGTAGCCACATTAAAAAGTATAAAGAAATAGGTGAATTAAATTGGGCAATATAGTTTATCTAATTTAACATGTCTAAAATATCATTTCAACATATAATCAATATTTATTTTATTTTATTTATTGCAGTGCTAGGGACCAAACCCCCATGGCCTTGAACACACTAGGCAAACATTCTACCACTAAGCTATACATCCAGCCCCAATTTTTGTTATTTTGTTTTGTTTTGTTTTGGTGTGTGTGTGTGTGTGTGTGTGTGTGTGTTTTACTGGGGATTGAACCCAGGGGCTTTCTACCTCCAAGCTATACCCTTAGCCCCCCCCCCTTTTCGAAACAGGGCGTCACTAAGCTGCGGAGGCCTCGCTACATTGCTGAGGCTGTCCTCAAACCTGAGATCCTCCTTTCTCAGTCTCCCAAGTACTAGGATTACAGGCGTGCACCCCTACACCCAGCTCCCAATATTTCTTTAAGTTATTAAAGAAACATTTTTAATTCTTTCTTTTGTATTAAGCCTCCAAATTTCAATGAAGATTTTACACCTCAGTTTGAACAAGCTACATTTCAAATATTCAATAGCTACATATGGCTAGTGGCTACCTTATGGGACAATGCAAGCCTATGTGAATCAACTCTCTTTCAGTTATGGTTTGTTGAAGTATACTAGTGGACTTCAGAAAGATAGAGAACTGATGGTGGGTCCTATGTTAGAGGAAAATCACTATATCCAGGAAAGAACTATTCTGTTGCTAGATGTATTAGGATTTGTGGTCAATATGAACATAATTCTGTTATAGCTGTATAACTCTCCACCAGATTTCATCTGAAAGAGTCCCAGAGTTTTACTGTATTTAGAGACAGACTTGTACAGCCAGTGTGCAAATATATCCAAGTGGTCTTTGAAAATTTAAACCTTCCCAGCATTCAGTGAGCCTACCAGTAATGATACAGTTTTTTAGGACTCAAAAAATACTGTTACTCATATTTCTCAATAAATATTTGTTGGATGAATGATGAAATGAGCCAGTAGCCCACATATCAGCTCTCTGATACACAAACAAAATATTTCTAGCTCTAGGTTAATGAGCCCATGCTCATTTGCATGCTTGTCTTCTATTTAAAATTCATTTGCCTCTGAAAAGAATAATTTTTATTCCTCTATCTAAGGTCATTATTTCTATTAGGCTATAAGTCCCCTTATTTTCAAGAATATGACTAATTTACAACACTATGCACAAAGAGCTGTGTTTTAGATTATCCATTTATAATACATCATCAAGACTGAATCCCAGCTATGATTTAGAATGGGAATGAGTTGGAACAAGCTTGTACTTAGTCGTTGCTTGAACACAAATGTTTATAGACTCATCATCAGGTGAGTGATACCACCCATCTCCACTCCAACAGAACCACTTGAGAAGCAGGATGCTGGGCCCAGTGCTAGGTCAGAATCTCTGGGGGTGGTCTTTAGGAATTTGGGTGTGTGATAAATACCAAAAGAGAGTCATTCCACACTGAAGTCTGACAAGCACTGTCTTACAGCACAGTTCTGTTTTAGTATAACTAAAGATAAAATTGCATGTTACTATTTAAATCAATCTCATCACTGGAGAAAATGCTGTTCTCAATACTTATTTACTTTGTTCACTACCTCTGCTAAACATTTCATTGTATACTCTAATTTTCCTTTAAGTAAATTTTCATCATTCAGCCCATAAAAAGTTAGTGCTTCCTTGACATATAGGTTACAAATGATAGATTCATCTAGAGTCGAATTATATTTAGCATAAATGAGCTAATGTCTAAAATCAAATTGACTAGGACCTAGATCATATTCCTGTGCACTTTCACCTACTGTAGTTTCTGTAGTGTTTGTGACAGTGTCAGGAAAGGTATTCTTTGTTTCTTTTTTTTCCCTATGAAATCATTTTAAGTGTACTTCAATGCAATCACGATTCTACAGAAAGCTATTGAACCAGACACAAGAAGTAGGGCTTCTAAAATGAATCTGACACAGTGTCTGCCCTCTGCGAGGTCACAGCCTCTTCAAGAGGCAGACATAGTAGCCCTGTGTTAAAATAAAACACATGAAGTTTTCACAAGGCACCATGGGAGTAAAGAGAAGTGAGGTGGACTGACTCTGAAAAGGGGGCCAGGCTTCAAAGGGATGCCTGTGTTCTGAATGAGAGCCCTAGTCAGCCAGAGAAGTGAAGGCCTTCCCACAAGGTCACCCAGGACCTGAGGAGGCTTGGAACTTGTGTCTTTCAGACCCAAACTGCATTCTTTCCACTAAACCCAACTTTCTCCAAGAACCAGGCCTTCAAAAGCACCCCGGACTCCATTTATTCACACCAAGAGCTCTGCAGTAGTAAGATGTTAAGGGTGATAATTTCCTTTTTAGGCCTTTAGATGCCATTTAATTCACTCCAGCAATAACTACCTAGGAACCTACCTTTAAAAGATGCCAAAAAGCAACGTACTGCTAATTTATTGCCATATCTATTAAAGCTCCAGAGAGAATCTAACTCCCTGGATTTTAAATATAGTTGAGATATTATGATGATGTTTCTTGATTTAACTCTCCATAAATTAGATCAAATGATTATAGTACCTGTTGTCACTCCATTCTTGCCCTACCTCCAATCACTCTTCTGCCTTCATTAATTCAGAATAAACTACCACAAGACATTAATGTAGCACTTGGAGATAGGAGGGCTACATTTTTATAGCTTAAATATGAAATCATACTTAAAGATGCCTAAGCCTTTACTGGAATAGGAAAAAAAAAAGAAAAATCCTGTTCGTCTCCTGTAATCCCCTTAATAACCTTCCTGGGTAGTTACAAGTAAGGAAACCCAAGACTCAGAGATATTAAGAGGCTTGCCTGGGGTCACTGTGTAAGTAATTACAAGAGCCAAAACACACACCCAGGTCTTCTGACTGGAAGTGCAAGACTCTTTTCTAGTATAACCTCTAATCTCCTAGGGATTCTATTTAAACAGTCCCTTGACTGTTTTGCAGTGAAAAGCATTATCGCCAACATGTAAACAAAACCAAAAATCTTGGCATCCCCCAGTCACTTTATCATCAGTGTTTTTAGTTTATCACTTCACAGTCATTATTTGGTGTTCTCTTACAGAAGGCAACAGACTACTGCAACAGAAACTGTCCTTAGATGGGAACCCCAAAGCTATACATGGAACAACAGAGAGGTCAGATGGCCTACAGTGGTCAGCTGAGCAGCCTTGTAACCCAAGCAAGCCTAAGGCAAAAACATCTCCTGTTAAGGCCAATGTCCCTGCAGCTCATCTTGAAATAAAGCCAGATGAGTTGGCAAAGAAACGAGGTAAAGTGATTTCTTTTGCACAAATGATTCAACATATTTTGCACACACAGAAAGTACCAGAATGATAGAATTTGCAAAAGATGCTGCTTAGTGAAGAGAGATGCACATGAAATTGCATTTCTTTCTGTGACCCATGTAGTTCTCCCCATATTAATCAAAGTTCTTGAGTATTTAAGTGGAATTGATTGCATCCCCTTCCTCTGCCCCTTTTTGGCCATTCTCTTGGTAAGCATGGATAAACGTGCACCTCAAATACCGTCCACCCTAATCCCTTACAACGCAAATGTTAATGCAGGGGCTCTTTTAGAAGGGACTAGCTTTTCCTGGATATACAAGTTCTTGACTTGCATGGCATGAAGATGAGTCTAGAGCCTGGAATATCTTCTTCAGAGACAATTTTCCCTGTGTAAATTCAGTTCTGTATTAGAGCTTTCAGACAGTATGACCCTGAAAGAAGGTTTTATGTTTGACACACCAGATTTTTATTATTTTTTAAGCTTTGATATACTTGACTCATAACTAGTATTGGAAATGAAAGGGGCCAAGTCACTTCTTCTCTGATTCCCAGAAGATGAAATCATGTTCTTCCCCCTCAGCCTCAGTCATATCTGATTTCCTCCCCTTTGGTTTGATAATACTCTCTCACTTTTCTTGAGGAAGATTTCATTCTTCTAAAAAAAAAAAAGTGTCCTTGTTGGGATAAGTACAGTCTACCTATTGGCTCTGCACTCTCTGTAGACCCTGGCGACAGTTTCCGGAAATCAGGCTAGATGGGCACCCAACGAGCTGCTTTAAACGCTGCTGCTGTAATTATAGGCCTGGCTCAGAAGCCATGAGGCTGCAGCCAGCATACCTGGCACCGGCGTTCCATCCTCCTTCTAGCTCATTTGTACTTCTCCCAACCCCTGTGTCATTTTCCTCTTCCAAAAGGCCTGCTGGCTTTTAACCATGCACAGCAGTGTTTATAGAGAGAGCCAGCAGCACAAATGGCCTTTGGATTCTAAGACACTTATGATAGAACATAATCAGAGCCTCTTTCTGAAGAGCAGAGGAGACAAGCGTACCCCACATGGCCCAGCCAGACACCCCACTGGAGCAAACCATCCACTCTGGGTTATAAACATCCTCTTCACAGGACTTTTTATTTTCCATTAAAAAACAAAAGATGAATCTCTAGTTTTGTTGGGCTGGCTGCTTTGTTTCGTTGTTTAGCTCCCAAATAAAGAATAAAGTGTTGAAACTAACATTTTTTTTCCCTCTTGACACCAATTTTAGGCCCAAATATTGAGAAATCCGTGAAGGATTTGCAGCGCTGCGCTGTTTCTCTAACTCGATATCGCGTCATGATCAAGGAAGAAGTGGATAGTTCTGTGAAGAAGATCAAAGCAGCGTTTGCTGAATTACACAACTGGTGAGTCATTCGACCTGGGGGCCGTAAATCTATGGTGCGTGAACTGTTCCTATAGTTTGTAAAAGCATCAGATGTAGAACATTGTTTATTTAATACATAAACTTCACAGAATAATGCTCTAGCAGATTTTTTTTAGAGCTCTGCAGGCAGAAGCATATATCTTGGGAATAAAAATGAAGAGAAAGTATTTGACTAAAAGGAAACCTGATAGATATAATTCACTGGAGCTCAAAGGTGGCCCAAAAGTATATATGAAGGGTATAGAATAAGACATCAATGAAGAACAAAACCTCAAAAAATAATATTACTGACAAATCCCTGGAAGGCTAATAACATGAATGCTACAAAGAAAGCAAGATATTTCCAGCATTATTATTATAAAATAAGAAAGCTCCCTTAGCAAAAAGAAACATCTTCTATAGGCTTAGCGATAGAATCCTATTCTTGGGTATCTTTAAGACTAGGATTAAGAAATAGTGTACGGATGTAGTTTTGGTCTTGCCCTGCCCTGCAACCAGTTTTGATAGAAGACATTTCTTTGAGCCCTGTATATTTGCTCATATCCACAAGTAGAATGAAATTTTTATTAGTATAGGTTCTTATTACCAGTAGAAAAAATGTTCCCGGTGTATCAGTTGGGACTCTCATTTTCAAGTGATAGAAACCAGAATCACGAAAGACAAAAGAGACTTGATTGGCTGGTGTACGTGAACATTCCAGAAGATTCCTTCAGGAAAATTCCTATGATTCTAAACCCAAATTATATTATCAGGACTTAGTTTCTCTATCTCTCGCTCTCCTTTCCTTCCTTCCTCCCTCCCTCCCTGTCTCTCTACCTTTCTTTCTACTCCTTCCTCTCCCAGTGTCTCCCACAATTCTTGACTTCGTTCTTAGACATATCTCTTCATGTGGTGGCAAAGATACCCCCCAAGCAGCTCCAGGCTTGCAAAACCCTTAGCCCCTGGGATCTGAGAGAGGGGTTTGTTTCCAGTCATTTCAGCAAAAATCCAAGGATTAATTCCCATTGGCTGGCTTGTGCCACCTATCTGTCTCTAGACCAATTGCTGTGACAAGAAGGATAGTCTTCCCACTAGCCAGGACAGAGTCCTATGCTTACCGCAGAGTTAGCAGTGCGGTGCTCCCCACACCTCAGCCCCATGGACTGACAGTTGAAGAGCCGTGTTCTCCAGAGGAAAACCTAGATGCTCATACCAAAAGAAAGAATAATAATGTAAGAGAAAGAAAATACATATCCACAATGCCCAGGCTCATTTATTTCCTGAATCTCTTCAGCCTCCCATGATGCTACAATTTATTTATTTATTTATTGCAGTACTGGGGATCGAACCCAGGGGCATTATACCTCCGAGCTACACCCCCAGCCCTATTTTTTATCCTTTATTTTGAAACAGGGTCTCCCTAAGTTTCAGAGGGCCTCATTAAGTAGCTGAGGCTGGCCGCGAACCTGTGATCCTCCTGTCTCAGCCTCCCAAGTACTGGGATTACAAGTGTGTGCCACCACACCCGACTTCCATGATGCTACAATTTGATCACCTCTTCTGCATATTTTTCCTATTTCAAGTCCTTGCTTTGACACTGATGTGCTTTTTAGCAGAAACTGTGGAGTTGTGTAAAACTAAGGATTAAGCTTCACACTAACTGAATCTAAAATTCATGAATTTTAAACCATCTGCCACATATAATAAAAGATCCTAAGAACGCAGAAGACACCAGCAACTTGAAAGAAAACTGTCTGTCCTCAGTCACCAGTCAGACTCTCACATGCCTCTCAGCTGAGGAATCCTTTACCCCTACCCAGTCCTGGAGTCTGGACCTTACTGGACCCCTTCCATCTTGGAGAGATTAATGCCCAACTCATTGTTCAGAGCAACTCCAAGAACATGTTTGAGTACCTAGAGAAGATAAAGATGCTATACTAATGAAGGCAGGGATTATTATTATTAATTTATAGTTACATAACTTTTCCAATCTATCCTTAAATAAGTTGCCCTGATACTTATAATTACACCCAATTTCCAGGCCTGTTCTGTAGAGCCAGGGTCAGCAGACTTTATTTAGAAAGGGCCATCTAGAAAATATCTTAAGTATTACTGGCATATGGTCTCTATGCGACTACTCAGCTCTGCTGCTGTGGCTGAAAGTTGCCAGAGACTATGCAGAAAGGCTGTGGGCCAGTTTGGCTCATGGGGGTCACAGTTTGCCAACCCTTGTCTAGGGGCATTAGTTAGCTGTTTGGATAAGACTATTCTGTCCTATCGATTTGTGTGGCATTTTAGAGTAAGCCCTTCCTCTGAGGGTCTCTGTGTGATACCTTCTGTCTTGAGTGACTCACACACTAATTCACCAAGTGTAGCAATGACCTCAAATTACCTCTCTCCTCCAGCTGTTCCAAGTACTTTTTTTATTTTGTCCCATTCTTCTTAATAAAATGAACAGCACATGGGTCATAAGACATCTCGAGATTTACAACAGATTCTTCTTTTCTTTGCTTTTTTTTTTTTGCAGTACTGGGTATCAAATCCTTGTGCATGCTAGGCAAGTGCTTTCCCACTGGGATTAAGCCCATTCTTAAGTTTTATTTTAAGATAGGGTCTCACTGAGTTGCCCAGGCTGGCCTGGAACCTGGGATCCTCCTGCCTCTGCCTCCCAGGATGACAGGCCTGCACTTTGTAAAGCAAACATTCTCTGTGTGTGATTGCTATAAAAAGAGTAAACACCAAGCACTTGTTTTTTATCTAACCCATAATAAAAATGATCCCACCATAATTGCATACGTGTTAACTTAAAAATAAAATCACAGTACTTTTTTTAATCAACCATTTACATGCATTTCTGCCAAGTGGAAAACTTTGCCTCTGCTCCAAATAAGCCCACAGCCCAGCCTACGTGGTGACGTGCTTGAACAAAGCCTGCGTCTTGTTTTCTAAGGGGGGAATGTTTCTAAAGGATGAATTTTAGGAACTGTAGTGCTCTTGAAAAACATCAGGTCACAGAACCAAAGAAGGCAGTCTAGACGTTTTTGAAAAAGATGTTCTCCTATAGAGGTGAAATCACACACTCTACACATTAGAGAGAACCATAAATGTAGCACCACCTATTTAAGTGCAGTGGTAATCTCAGGATTACATCAGGAGGAGTGGCTAGAACTAGAAGACCTGGGACAGGTCCTCTGGATTTCCAGAGAGAGCACTAGTTGAGGACAGATGTGTCCACGGTAGCATGGCCTGCACATCCCGCTTTCAGGTACTCTCCCCCTCCTTACTTTGGGCCACCAGTTCTCTTAACTCCAAATGCTCACTAGGCGTTGCGTGTCTTTTAGAAATAAGCAGAAACACTCAGATAAGAAATTCAAAACATTGACTTTGCTACCAAAGTGCCAGCTGGAGGACATGAGTCCTGCTTGACTAAATTCCATGAAAAACACTACTGGAATTCCTGAGAATGGTGATTTCAGGAAGCCAGGAGAAAGCAGCTATTTGCACATCCTCAGTGCCAAGTGAGCACACATCAGGGTAAAATGAGCTGAATGCTTATCCTTCCCTATCGGGCTATGAAGAATACTTGTTCAATACAGTTATAGAAGAAAACCATTAAGTAGCTGAAATATAAAATCCAAGTTGGCATTTAAGCAGGACACAGTTGCATAGGGCTAAAATGACCAGAACGTAGCATATTCTCATTTTCCCCGAAGAAACTGGGGATTCATGAGGTTGACAAAGATGACACAATGCTCTCACAATATGTCTGAACAGAAAATAAATTTGGCAACAGGAGCCTGAAAAGTCACATCAGGAAGTAACATGAAACAGCTGGTTACTTTTCTGTATGATTGGCCTCCTACCACAACTGGAAAATATTCATCCTTTGGAATCATAGCTGCCAGATTTAATTGCTTTGTGTGCAAACTAGTCTAGTTTCTCATCACAAATGTGTGTGTGTGTGTGTGTCCAAGTTGATTGTGAAGGCCTAAAATGAGCAGTAAAACATTAAATTAAAAAAACATCGAGGAAGGATAATAATACTTGATATCTCTGCCATATGCTAGGGGAGAAAGTATTCCAAAATAGAGCTGTAAAAATTCTGTTAGGTGCTATTGTCAATTTAACATCTAATTAAGAGCCCTCCTAAAGAAAATGGAAGCTGGTCATGAGCCAGGGGGGTAGATGTGTGCCAGGGGTGGAGGAGGAGAGAGGAAATAGGGTCGCAGAGGATGAGGGATGGATGGGCAATCATTTTAAGCTGCTTTGCTTCAAACTGGAAAGGGAAATCATTCAAAGCATATGTTTTGTAGAAAGGAGTCAAAAATGTTCCTATACCTTGTGTTTATTTTTTCCTGAAGCGGTGCCAGGTCTGGCCCAGGCAGAATTTGGAAGTAGGTCAGGAGTCCCAGCTCCCCCCACCCTCTGCCCTTGCCCACTTCCCCTTCATCCTTTCCTCCTTCACAGTGGAGGGAGTGAGCCTCCTGCTGCCCCTGCCAGGCCAGGGCTCCTCACCCCAGCACCTCTCTCAATGCAAGATGGCAATGGTGTGTACCCCTTTGCTTCTTTTTCGCCACTGAAACTCATTTGTATTATTTAACTGATGACCTCATCCTTTTGGTGATGATGTGTCCTCCCTTTGAACATGACTTATTTGCATGTTAACAAATGCTCTATTGAGACTCTCTCCCCCCGGCCAAAAGAATAACTCTTAAAGTGAGAATTTCAGACTGAAGGAATAGCTATTTTGAAACAAGTTTGTCTTCAACCAGCACCCCCTCAAATCCTTCTCATCTGCTACTGAAGCCCTGTTGGTAGCCAAGCAAAGCCATACACAGCTTATCAGGTGGTGGACAGGGTTGGCTCCACGCACAGACCAGATACCATCTCTGTGACATTTTAAATATTACATCTTAGCCGGGCGTGGTGGCGCACGCTTGTAATCCCAGTACTTTGGGAGGCGGAGACTGGAGGATCCGGGTTCGCGGCCAGCCTCAGCTCTCTCGCTCTCTCTCTCCCTGTCTCCCCCCCCCCTCCTTAGTGAGGCCCTCCGCAACTTCATGAGACCTGGTTTCAAAATAAAAGTATAAAAAATAGGGCCGGGGGCATAGTGCGGAGGTAGAACGCCCCTGCGTTCAATCCCCGGTACTGGTACCGCAAAAAAAATAAATAAATAAAATAAAATAAAATAAATAAAATAAAATTACATCTTTTTCTAGGATCTGAGCTTGAGAAGTCCTTCCACGTAGGAATTTGCCAGTGGGGCTGTTGTGTTTCAAAACAACCTAGATGACAGTTGGCCCCACATTCCCACCTTGCTGCCCTTTGGATACCCAAATAGTCTAAAATTATCAGAACATATGTCATTGGAGCCACTTTAGTTTGAATCCAAATAAGACCATTTCTCCTCACCTTTGAAGGTTTGTCATGCAGCACAATTCTTGTCTTGTTGGTTGGTCCACCCACACACACATTCTCCAAACTTTTAACTGCTTTTATGTGACACCTGGATTTCCATGCAGTTCTAACAGCCTGGGCTTTCTGCGCCCTTTGGAATTTTTTATTTGTTCTCTTTGTGAATAACTTCACATCGACTGAAAGATGGTACCTATAAATTAATATTTAGTTCTCTCCATACCAGAGAATAGGTATAAACTATAATTAAAAACTCAGAGCTTTGTGGTCCTCCCTTGCCAAGGTCTCGCCCCCAGACAGACTGATTTCAGTGGTCCCTGGAGTAGGTTTGTTTATTCATTTTAAATCGAGGCGATTATCTAGTGCATCTGTAGTTGAAAACCACTGGTTGAGAGTCCCACCAAAGGAGTAATACATCTGGGGCCAGAGCAGTGGTTCTCAACGGAGTGAATTTGCCTCCCAGGAGATAGCTAGTCTGGCAACATTTTTGATTGTCACAACTGCAAGGAGAGGGAACACTATTGGCTTCTAGTAGGTAGAGACCAGGTGTGCTGCTAACCAGCCTAGAATGTACTGGACAGCCCCACTCACCCTTACCCCCTTTCTTCCCATTCCCCCATAACTACAGAACTATCTGGCCCACCATGTCAATAGCACCGAGAATGGCTGGGCCAGGGTGCCTCGGTCCCACCATATGTTCCACTGTAACTCTTTGAGAGAAGGACAGACTCCTCCCTTTACCACATCCATCTGCCCCCCGGGTACCTTCTGAAGCCACCACTGCCAATCACTTATATGCCCCCCATAAAAACATACCGGGATGCCTTTTCTCTTTTCAATCAGTGCAGTAGGAAAATATTCTTTCCATACCACCTGAAACATAAACCTTCTAGCTACATGTTTTAAAGGTCAAATTACATTTTTGCCTCCTTGAGACGAGAGAAACAATTATATTGTAGTGTAGAAAATTGAGGGCTTTACTTTTTTGTCTGTTTTTCATTATAGAATTCAGCTCAGTCCTTAGAAGAAAATGGAAAAATTAAGAACTGAATGTTGTAGCTAATGACAGGCAGTCACTTTCATTAGCCATTCTGTCTCTACCTGAGTCTTTTTCTCATTTTGCAATAAAACCAAACATCACAGTGGGAACCAGGATTAGAATGAAGATCTGAGGCATGTAAAGATAAATACAGCGGGGAACTGTTCCATTACGCGTCTGTTTGGGGTTATTATTCTTCTTTGGCTTCAGCCAGGCAGCAATATTACTTGATGTTCCTGGGCATACGTGGCATATGTCCAGCCACTCTACTTCCAGTGACATACTCAGGTGTGCCAGCCCTTGTGCTGTTTACACTGGATGAAACAGAAGGTCTTTTTGCTTAGCTTATGGCATGGCGCTGGCTGAACAAATACTTTCTGGCCATTTAGTCACCCCTTCTTTATTCAAATCATTGGAATTATGGGCTTCATATACTTTAGTAGGAAGATATAGGAAAGACATATTAGATGAAAGGAGCCCTAGAATTAGATGTGTGTCACAAAACAGATGCTATGCCAACAAGCAGACTTGGCGTGTGAGTTCATTTGCATGAAGGATGCCGATATAAGCACTGAGAAAGAGTAGAAATTCCATTGTAAAACCAAAGTGGACCAAGTGGTGAGCACTCCTAGTGTGCACACTGGAATGAAGAGTATCTGGGGTAGTGTAGTTGTACAGTCATAAAGGGACACTTCTCTCTGTGCCCCTCAATGAGGCATGTTTATAATGGGGTTACCAGTGGGAGAACTGATGCTAGGAGTCTTTGCAGCCACTTGGCACTGTTATATAATAATTTTACAGTGCCTCAAGTTTCTTATTTAATTATCAGGAATGTGTTAAACACCTAGTAGATTTTGCCTGCTAAATTTTTCCTAGACTAAACATGTAATGAACACAAAAATCAAGAGTTTAGATTGTGTTTTTATTTATTTATATATATATATATATTTTTTTTTTTTTTTTTTTTTGCGGTACCAGGGATTGAACCCAGGGGCATTCTACCTCCAGGCTACACCCTCAGCCCTATTTTTAATTCTTTGTTTTGAAACAGGGTCTCACTAAGTTGTGGAGGCCTCACTAAGAAGCTGAGGCTGGCCATGAACCCAGATCCTCTGGTCTCAGCCTCCCAAGTACTAGGATTACAAGCTTGCGCCACCACGCCCAGCTAATGTTTTTAATTTTTTAAAGAAATTTAATAGAAGGTCTCTAGGCCCTTCTGCTTTGGAAATGAATGCAATCTTCCCATTGATCAAAACTTGTACAAACAATACTTTCTGACTAATCCCTTTCTTTCTTATCAAATGGTTTTTCTAAGTGCCCACCTGCTTGTGACTTATACAAAGAAAGCACTGTACAAAGGAAATTAAACAAACTTCTCCCTTCTCCCCACACCCAATATTCCATGTAATGTGGGACTATTAAAAGAGCACACTGTGGGAATGAGCAGGCACTTGCAAAGGATACCAAGAGACAATAATAGAAGAGGCTAATAAATATATTTATGCCTCAAGAGAGCCATATGGATGTTTTTTGTTGCTGTCTAGCTGACAAATTACTCAAAATGGCTCCTTTTCCTCAGTCTGCACCAGTCCAATAAACAGAAATCAGCTCCAGGATCTATTGTGAAAAGGGCAAATACCGTATCACATGGAGAAACTCAAGGTTCCTGTGACTTTGCGACTAAGGCCAGTCCCTGTGGTACTGTGTATTTCCAATCTTGCCTCATTTGTGAATATGTGTCATTCTAAATAGGTACAGCTCACTCTTTGGAGGTGAAAGCTTCTCTTTTCCTATTTTCTTTCCTCCCTGAGGTTTTTTTCTCTGCATTAGATGTCTCCCTGGGGCCACTACGAGGACTGAATGAATCAGTTGGCATGAAGGAAGAGCAGGTTGATAAATACAAAAAATACCAAACTGGCCTTTTCAGTTTAGGTCCAGTCCCAGGAAACCGGCATAAATAGCACTTCATATTAATAGCCTTCCCGAGCCGCGCGTGTGGATTACCTCCATACATTATGTTAGCCGCAAGCTTGGCACTGGAAGTGCGCTTTGTTTCACCGCAGCCGTCTTTGCAGAATAATAGACCCACAATAAGAGCTGAAGACAAGAAGTGGATTCTGATTTCAGCTTGAAATCTGAATGATTTCCGAATCTCTCTAGTAAATGAAGCCTACCAATCAACCAGCATGGTACCATGCTTCTGAAAAGAAATTGTTAGTTTTCATCATAGAATGGAAGTATAAGAAGGAATTAAGCAAATTGTTTTATTTACAAATTCCAATAGAGTACTAGAGTATGATCTTTTAAAAAATTCATAATATAATTCATTTTCATTGGTAAAAATAAGATGAATTTCTCTTATATATTAATGCAAATATCAAATACATTATTATATTTAAAAGGGAACTATTCTAGATTACAGTTTGGAGCTTATTTCTACTTATTGGACTGGTACAGGGTGAGACTAGAGTTATTTTGGACAATTTGTCAGCTAAGACAGCAACAAATCATATAGCAAGACTGCACATGAAGTCAATAGAATAGAATTCCTTATATGTATACTACATTATTCTTTCAATGACTATAAACTCTTGATTCTTACTAGGCCATATTCTAATAAAAGTCACATTTTACAAGGTTTATTAACCACTTAGTTACAAGGCATGGGGTGTAAAGTTAGAATAGAGTTTAAGTCTCATCTCCGCACATTCTAGCTCTGAAGCTGGTTGAGTTTCTTAACCTCTACCCCACTACAAAGCGGAGGTACAGCTATCACTTTGGAAGGGTTTTGTGAGAGTTTATTTTGAAGGTAATGTACTTGTCAGATCATTCTAGAAAATCACTAGCCTGGCCCATGATAGATGCTCAATTAAGGTTGGTTCTCTTCCCTTCCAGAATAGGATTTAGGATTTCTTTCTTTCTTTCTTTCTTTCTTTCTTTCTTTCTTTCTTTCTTTTTTTGCGGTACTGGGGATTGAACCCAGGGGCATTCTACCTCCGAGCTATACCCCCAGCCCTATTTTATTCCATATTTTTGAAACAGAGTCTCACTAAGTTGCAGAGGGCCTCACAAATTGCTGAGACTGGTCTCGAACCTGCGATCCTCCTGTCTTAGCCTCCCAAGTACTGGGATTACAAGCATGCTCCACCACGCCCAGATCAACCTTTTTCTTTAAGAAGCCCAAGGCCTAGCAAGTGCATTCAGAGACAAGCCATGTAATGCTGTATGGCAAGGTGGGCGGCGAGGAAGTCCACCCTGCTGGCTGGTGAGGAGAGGGTCCACCACAAACGTAGCATTTGAGCTGGATCCTGAAGGAAGACTAGAAATTGCAAGATGGAGAAAGGAGAAAGAAGACTCCATGCAGAAGGAACAACACAGGGAACCAGAAGCATGAAGGACCTCATATGTCCTGGGGGGAAGAAATTCCGTGGGCCTCGTGTCATCAATGAATTTTGAGCACATTCCTTTCACATCAGAAAAGTCATTTATAAATTAGATATGTGAACTACTATTACTCTGTATACCAAACATTAGGAAAGTCTACTTTTTAGAATAAAAAGTTAGTTTTTCAATATTTAATCTGTGCCTCCACTTTGAAAGCCACTGAATAACACAGGGCATTACTGAGGGAGTCGCAGCACAGGAGATTAGGGGTGCCAGGTGGCCACATTCCCTCCCCTCCCCTTCTCACATAAGAACCAAGTTGCTCAGGAAGCCAAGGCAATAGAGGCTGGGACTGGCTGCCTTGGTTTGAATGTGAGCCAGCTTTGCTCCTTCCTCCCTCCCTCTCTCCCTCCCTCCC
>PVJS01018415.1:0-34902 GCA_004027185.1 Glis glis | reverse complement strand
CGCACGCTTGTAATCCCAGTACTTTGGGAGGCGGAGACCGGAGGATCCGGGTTCCAGCCAGCCTCAGCTCTCTCTCTCTCTTTCTCTCTCTCTCTCTCTCTCTCTCGCTCGCTCTCTCTCTCTCTTTCTCTACTTAGTGAGGCCCTCCGCAACTTCGTGAGACCCGGTTTCAAAATAAAGTATAAAAAATAGGGCCGGGGGTGTAGCGTGGAGGTAGAACGCCCCTGGGTTCAATTCCCAGTACTGCAAAAAAAAAAAAAAAGAGTGTGACTCCATTGTTAATATCTGATCATTGATAGTTTTCAATTCCATCCTTCACACACTTCTCTTGTTCCACTTTTGGGCAAAGAGTTGGGGGGACCTCCACACTCCCTCCTTTGACAGAAGTGGAAAGTTCAACCCACAGCAGATATAGATTTAGGGAAATTTTATGAAAAGGTTATTCATACTAGAAAAGTGCTTATAGTAGATGTCCTGAGAAAAGTGAACCAATATTTACTTCATATATATATATATATATATATATATATTCAAAACTATATATATATATCTATATATAGTTTTGAATTGACTAAGGTATGTTATGTGTGCATATATTAATAGGTTACACAGTGGGAAATATAGAACTAGAATTTATAACTCAGGATTCACCTATCATAAATCAATGCCGCATAAAAGATTACAGTTCAAAATTCGATGGCTAACAATGAGCTCAGATTATCGACCACTGTTTCCTTACTTTGCAGAATTAAGATATTACTTCAGATTGCTAACCAGGATGTAGAATCTCTTCTAAACCCATCACATGCTCCCAACCCTGTGAAAAGCTGCCAGGTATGTTGAAAAATGCACAAGAGGAATATTGCTTTAAAAAAGAAAAAAAACTAGAATTTATAGAAAGGCCTCTTGGTTTTGGAGGCCTAGCCACATTGATTTGTACTTTTCTATGGTTTAAATAATTATTTGATTGCAGCAGGCTGAGGAGTATAATATGATATGCAATTGATTCCCAAATAATAGATGTTATTTCACTTGTAATACATTCAAAGAAATCAAATAACTATAATTTTTGAAAAATATTTCCTCTGAACAGCTAATCTTTAGTTTTCCTATCTGTACATGTGTTCTGATTATTAAGCCCTTGAGTATAAAATTAGGTAAGAATACTAATAGGCTAAGATTCAATAATTTGTATTGTCAAATATTTACAGGAATATAAAAATATAACAATTCTACAGATAAAGCTGAGCCACTTAAAATATTTGCCATATGTTGAGTGCTTTCAATGTATAGATTATGTTTTTTAATCTTCATTGCAACCATACTAGATAAAAATTATGATCTTATTTTATACATGAAAACACTTATGTGTTAAAGCTGCCATTTAAACACTGAAATGCATAATTTAAGATTCCTACTATTAACCATTGTGCCATTCTACATTGTATCAGGTTCCCTGCCCTTACGGAAATGTCTAGAATATGCAGCTAGTTAATAGGGGAATCTGGTTCAGAATTATTAAAATTTTTGTATAATAATAAAAGTTAATGTTGTATTAATTTATTCATTCTTTGTTTAAATAATGTCAAAAATTTAGCAATTTATGAAATTAAATCTCATATAAAAATCTTTTAGAAAGAAATGAAATCATTTAATTTTTCAATGATATATAGATATGTATTTATGTTGGACATACAAATTTTTATACAGAAATTGGGTATGCAGGTATAAATATTTTATACCATGTAAAATAACTTTGCTTTCCATGCCAGCTTTTCTAAATCTGTGGATTATTAGTTTTAAACAATAAAACATACATTTCCATTTTGCTAGTTTTATGAGAGACTTCCAATGTCAAAAGTTAAGGGGCCTAACGTGCCTGAATTTAAAAATCCAGCTATGAGAAAGGAAAATCTATAAATAAGAAGACGTCACTGTGTTTTCCTACAAAGGCTATTTGAATTTTTAGACTGCAGAGATTTGATGGTAGAAAGTTTTAGGAAACAAAAAGCAGAGAGAAAATATGTTTTCAGATACTATACTTGAATATAGGAAACAGCAATCAGAAAAAGAGTTCTATTTATGAAAAATCGATTTTGAAGATGCGATATACCATGTAAAATTTAAAATACTACTTTTGCTATCTTACATTGACAAAATTACTGAGGCAAATTTATATCTAATATACATGAAACAAAATCAAGGTGCCAAAAAGTTTATAGAGTTTCAACCTTTTATTTCAAAGTATGGGAAATAGAATTGAAAGAAAAAACAAGAATCTATTAGCAATAATTACTTCTGAGGAGTAAAAATATCAATGTGTATATATATATGAGGAATGTTTGAAAGGATACCCAAACTTGAATTCAAATGTTTGTGTATATTTTTGACATGTTATTATAGAAATGCCTACATCATGAAGTTATTTTGAACCCAAAGTTTAAGAACCAAACACTTCAAAAAAGAGTTTAAGCTTGTAACAAACAGGAAAACATAGAAAGAATACCAGCGTCTCCAGGATTTTCTAGGATGATTATTCCCTGTAACTACTATTTACTATATAGCATAGCCTTTGCTCAGGAACTTTTTCTAAAATGTTCCAATGAAAATAACAATAGCAATGGACTTTATTACTTTGAACCTAACAAAACTTAAGGCTCAGTGCTCCTCATTTACTCTATGCATATGTGGGTACTTATTTTTTATTAGTCATTAAAGCAAATGGGTAGAATTTTGTTTCTTTCCCCTGAAACTTTCCTTCAAAAAAAGAAACTCTTTCTAGTGTTTGATGGTATTGAATTGTTTTTGCTGGTATGTTGAATTTTAAATAAAGGGGAAGTTGAGATGGGTATGTGCTGCTGGTATGGATTTGGGGATATATTTCCATGACTCCTCAAGTATCTTCTGGGATCCCCTTAGGACTTGCATACTCTGGCACCTTGCATATCAGAAACATAACATTCCTGATAAAAGATTCCATCTCACCCTGACACCCTGTTTTACCCTCTTCGAACAAAAAAAAAATCAAGCCAGAGGAAAATCTGATTGATTTTTCTATTATTTCATCATATGTAGAGAAAAGCAAGGTATATACAGATAAAAGTAGTATTTTATTTCTGGGTGCCTTTGAAGTTCATAGTACCATGTGATTTTTTAAATTTAAAAAATATTGTAATTTAATTTCCCATTCCAATTAAAAAAGACTTAAGCTCATTCAAGTCTAGCTGGAGGCTAATATACCCACAGGGATTTTTGTAACCCACCAAGAATACATTCTAATCTAAAATGTCTAAACCATCTTAGGTATGGAGTAGAGAAACGATTTACACTTACTTCCCTGGGGTTCTTCGCTTTGTAAATGATTCATTATCTAGATCAAGGAACTAAACCCTAAGAGTAACAGAATTATTAATTATGATCAGGATTGGAACAGTAAAATTTAAAAAGAAAAGTTAGTTTTACTTTTAAGAT
This sequence comes from Glis glis, assembly GCA_004027185.1. NCBI lineage: Eukaryota > Metazoa > Chordata > Mammalia > Rodentia > Gliridae > Glis > Glis glis. The sequence goes on along the minus strand of PVJS01018415.1, from coordinate 31,431 downwards.
ATACATTTCATAGTGTTTTCATTTAACAAAACTGAATTCCCTAATTTTATGATTTGTCTTTTAATGTAATTATTCAATATGAAATATATCTCATAACATATTTTCTTTATGTATTTTAATAAACAATTTAAAAAGAGCAATTAAAACTTCATAATTGCTCTATTTAAAAAAACCAGATTCTCAATATCACTAAGAATGAACACACAAATTTTAAAAATCCCTTAAGAATATCAGATTTCCCTTTTCTTATGAATTTCTGTGTCAAATACCATAAGCCTTTCCATTTTCAACCCCTGCAAGCTGATTTAAATTTCCAGGGAGAACTCTCTTTTCCTTGTGGCTTTTCACGTTGACTTGGGACTTTTTTTTTTTAAGGCACAGTCTTTCTCTACAGGGAAATCTCACAGAATTTTTTCCTAATCAGAAATTCTGTGAGTTGGGTTTCCTCTGTGAGAGGAAAAGTGATAAGGGTGACTCCAGGGAAATACTAGTTCTAAGTTTTTTTTTCTTTTCTTAAAAAAAAAACTATTCCTTCAAGGAAGTTTCAAAAATGGATATATTGTTATTAATAAATAAATGGCACAAAAATAAAAAGTAGACATATTGAAGATACAGGCACTTTGATCACAAGGAATATGAAGAAATATTTTGACTTGCACATTATCATTTTCTCCTTCGACAAACTAGATATTGCAGATTATTTTTGCTTTGTTATGTATATATTCGATGTTGATGGACTTAAAATGAGGACATCCCAATGAATTTCCTGAACCTCTTGAAGCAGCGAAATTCACAGGAATTTGCATAACTCTTACCAGAAATGTATGCTAAGATGTATTCAAAAGATCACTAAATTATTTGTCATTAGAGTTTATTTCATGCTAGCATTGCATGTAAGTATTAGGTATGTTATACAAAAAACTTTGTCTAAAGAGAAATTATGAAAAGATGTGTTATTTATGTAATATTTATGACATTACTTAAACATAGTCAAATTTTTGTGTCTTATTACAGTATACTCCATATCTAAAAGGGGCATTAACTTTGGAAAACATCAAATTCCTATTGATCTTTTAAATTATTTAAAATACATAAAGTATAGCAAAAATGTATATAGTTTTCCCACCAGAGGAAAATTGGCATTGAGAGTAAAAATGCCCTAAATTTATTTTGATATATAGTCATAAAACACTATAAATTAGTGGTTGCCTAATGTGTTTTGAATGATGACAGAAATCTAAAATCCTGAATATTAAATCTCCCATCAGGTAACTGAATCTATGCTTTCAGTTGGTCATACTATACTTTAATTATTTTGTATATTATTTAAATTACATATATTCAAAATGATTACATTGAGTTTTTATGTTCTCATTTTTCAATAAGACTAATTTCAATACAAATTAAATATTTTTTCATCTTAGTCAAACGCCTCATTCCTTTTGTAATTTGCCAAGTATATAAACAATCGTAGCATATTTCTTCACCATTTTTCCATGCTTACATATTTAAGAATACAAACATTCAGGTATATAGAATCTTTTGTGTATGCATTACCAAAAGGAAATGGAAAGATCATAATATATACATTGAAATACTTATGTATTTTCAGCATTTTGGCTCAACAACATATTCCCCACATAATATCACACCAAATATATCCATATTGTTAGAGACAAAAACTACACATGCGAACCACTTTATCAACGTTTACATAATATCTCTAACTATGCAAGTATTCTAGAACTGTAGTAGTTTCCATTATATTCTAAATGCAAAATTATGACTTAATTATTCACATACTTTTACATATAGCCTAAGTAATAGTGTTTGATTCCTGGAAGAGGAAATGCAGGATTTGAAAATAGTTTCCATATTACAAATACTAACAAGTTATTTTTTTCAAAATACTGTAGCAATTCACAACTCCCACCTAAAGAAAGTGGGCCCTGATGAAGTGTTTTCATCATTCTTTTTAATTTTACTCTGTCTGATATGAAAAGGACTAGGTCATTCATCAATTAATTTGCATTCTCTTTCCTTCCAGCCACGGTTTAATTGTTTGTCTCTGTATTCATAAATTGCATTCAATTTTCTACCAAAGTTGTAGTACTTTATTAGACATGCAAGAATTATTTATATAGTACATATAATCTATTATCTGTCACATAAAGCACAAATTTTCCCTGAGTTCCATTGTCTTAAATATTTTTAATTAAAACTGTAATTAATATGTACATTATGCAATATGTCTCTCAACCAATCAAGGTCATTACCATAAAATATTTTACTTAACTTTTTTTCTGATCTTGCTTTGAATGTTTATATTTATTAAAATAACTTAAATCATATTTTATACTTTTATTGTTCTAGACTTGTGATTTTATATCAGCTATTTTACCAATGAAACTTAACGTCATCTTTCATTTAACAAAGAATCGTATATATTTTATGCTTATATATGATCATTTCTTAAACTCCATATAGACGTGCATAAAAGTTTTTATCTCTATGTGCACTTGCATGTGTGTGTTTACATACTAGTACCATAAAACTATTTTATATGGTATATATTACTTAGGATATATTTTAATTTTTTATTGGTGCATTGTAATTATACATCATGATTAAGTTCATAGTGATAGAGACATACATGCACACAGCACTCGGTGGGCATCCCCTCCTGCCCAGGTCCCTCACACTCCCCGAGCACGACATTGAGATTGGCACTGATAAATTTGTGCATGTACATCATGTCTGTACAAGTGTTTTCTTCATTGAGTCTTCCTCCCCCCATTACCTCTCCGCCTTAGGTCTCCTCCATCACTCCACTAGTTTTCTCCTCCTTTGTCTAGAGTCCCTCCTGTATCCCAGTTTCTTCCTAGCTTCCACATATGTGGGAAAACATATTACCTTACACTTTTTGTGACTGACTAAAGTCACTTAGCATAATATTCTCCAATTCCATCCATTTACCTGCAAATGACATAATTTTGTTCTTCTTTATGGCTGAGTAAAATTCCATTGTGTGTATAATCTGTAATTTTGAAATCCACTCATCCGTTGATGGACACCTAGGCTGGTTCCAGAATTTGGCTATTGTGAATTGTGCTGCTATAAACATAGATATGCATGCATTGTATAGTGGTCTGGTTTCAGTTCCTTTGGGTAGATACCTAGGAGTGGAATAGCTGGGTTATATGGTAGAAAAAAAAATAGTAAACCGGAAAAGCCCTTTAAACTAAAGAGATAAAAATTTAATATTTAGGATGATATGCAAGATCAATACTTTTTTCTGGAGGAAAAAAATACTCATATATAGAGAAAAAGATATTTTCTTATTGCCACTTATAACTACATCATCTATATGTTGGTTGATATAAGCCACTGATTTTTGTGAATTTTTCTTTTGTCGAAGATTGTTAGCAAATTATATATTATAGCATGATTTTTTTGTAAAATATGTGTTATATAAATACATAATATTTACACATTAATGTATAAATTATATTTCAGATATAATGTATAAAATATTACATTATGCATTGACTATGTATTCAATCATACCATATACAATATAGTCTGTGCTATTTTCCTTCAAAACTTAAGAGTATTTATTTATCTGATTAAAACTTTGAAAGATAATAGTGAGAACAGCCTTTTTGGTGTTCTTTTCTGATTTTGAAAACATAAATTGGTAGTAATATATTTTATATAATTTAAATTAATGGCATGTTTTCAGAACACAAATTAAACTGATTTTGTTTTACAACTTCGGTCTTTTTGTCCTATTTTGATAAACCACAAGTGAGGATGCATGTTACTTAATTGTTTATAGTAAGCCTTTGGAGATTTGGGGAGTTACATTCTTATTATTTACATGTTTATGGACATTTTATTACTTTCTTTAATCTTTGTAAAATGATACCAGAAATTAAGAGCAATTTTTCCACCAAAAAATGTGGTGTAATGTCAAAATGCAAAGTTTCTTATGACTTCTTTCCCAATCCAAGTCGCTCTAGCATTGAGATTTTTGACTCTTCTATTTTATACTACAAAGGTAGACATGGTGACCATTACTTATTGAACTAATAAGAAGAAATAAAACTAAAATTAGTGGGACATATAAAATAAAAAACATACTGTCAAAATATGGATGCAATTTATCTCTTAAAATAATAGATGCGAAAAATCAGTGAAGGAAAATTTGTATTTGATAAAATCAATTTATTTGTTTTTATGTGTGTGTGGCACTGGGGATGGAACCCAGGGGCATTCTACCTCTGAGCTCCATTACCAGCCCTATTTTTAATTCTTTATTTTGAAACAGGGTCTCACTAAGTTGCGGATGGCCTCACTAAGTAGCTGAGGCTGGCCGCTAACCTGGATCTTCCTGTCTCAGCCTCCCAAGTACTGGGATTACAAGCGTGCGCCACTACACCCGGTTTGATAAAATCAATTTAAAAGAATCAACAGCCGTAATAAAATTACATAATAGAATAAATCACCTCAATTGCAGAAGATTTTTAACATTAATGTTTTATCCCATCCAAACATTTATATGAATAAAATATTTGAAATATTTACACTCATAACTGATTTCAAAAAATAATAATAAATTTTCCATTAAATAATTTAATAGAAAAATAGAAATAGAGAAATTGTACTACTTGGAAAATTTTATAGAGAATTAATATGGAGTAAGCATATTCTTCAAAATAATTTCTTCATTTATTAATGAAATTGTCATAATTCTCATGGAGGTGTCTTGCTTTGGTAAGCATGAACCAAAGTTTCATTGGGTCAAAAATTGTGGATCACATTATCTAGACTACATATACTGAATTTTTTATGAAGGTAGGCTCAAAATTATTTTAGGATAAAGTAGTTTTATACCTTTCTCGATCATTTATTTCCCTTGTAACAATATTTCCCTTCTCTTAATTATAAATTGAACCATGCTATCTTCAAACCTTCCATAAGCCCTTCCCAATGGTAAGTCATGTAGTCTTAAGATAGATTCTTCTTCTGGAGAAAGAGTTTATCGAAAGTTAACCCCACTACATTTTATAACATGCTTGTGGAAATCCTACTTATCCTTAGTAATGAAAACTAAGTGTTGTCTGAGATGCACCGTCAGGAACGTATTGACACATTTAGTGGTTGGAGCATGGTTTAGCGTAAGGCATATGGAATGCGGTCATGTATATCAGGCATGCTCCCCGGCTCAGTATCCAGAATTCATGACCTGAAGCTCTTCTGCTTATGCCGACCTTTCTCCTGCTACATCCCTCTGTAACCACTTTGCTCCAGCAGGGACAGACGGCACTTCTTGAAGAGAGCACTAAGATCTTTCCTGTTCCTTTACCCGGCTACTCTCAACCTGCACCTCTTTCCATGAAAATATTTCCCTCCTTTCCAGATTTCATTTCACCTTCTCCCAGAAAACAATAACAACAAACATTTTCCTGTATTATGTCATTCTTTCATATGGTTTATTGACTTTTCATCTATTTTAGCACCTTGAAAACCTCAGCTGTTCTCAGACATTATTGTATTCAGTATATTGTCTAAAATAATGCCTTAAAAGGCAAATGGGAAGGCTGGGATTATGCACATAAGTGCTGCTCACTACAGTGTTAGCAAGAGGATGCAGACAAAAAATACCATCAGCTGAGAAAGGAAAGTTATTAGAGAGACGGGTGGAGGAGCACTTTATCACCCACTCTGCAGGGTGGATGTGTATTCATCGTAGTTGATTTTAACACTTACATTTCTCTTGTTTTCATTGGATTCTCAAAGAAAAGGATCATGGGTTTACTGGTAGTAATGGCTATGTAGAATGTTTTATGATTTTCAAAGTGCCTTTTATATATTCTATAATTTTAGATCCTCACAATAATCTTGGGAATTAGGGGAAAAGGCAGTTTCTGGTCCATTTTTTATCAACCACTTTAAGACACAATTTTAGCCGCAAGTTCAATATAGCCATTCATTCAAATAGTCTAAATATTGAAAAGATGGCTTTATCTTTTTATTTTTAAAATGCTTTCTGTAGCTTTATTTATAAATCAAAACATGCTATTTTAAAACCTTGCAGGGATACGCACTCACTGAGAATTCTCTGTTCATTTTTTTTTCAACACAAGAGTAAGGAAAAGGTCTAGACAAATTAGAGATCCAAGAAGTATAAATGCAATGAATAAATTAATGCCGGCATTGATAGATGGAGGAGAGAGCAAAGGAATTTCATTGTGCAGCTTGACTGAACAACTTTGTTTGCAATAATATCTGTAAGGTCAGGGGATTGTTGCTTAGAATGTACTGGAGAGTTAAAAAGAATAATGAAATTGATTCTTCAGCCTTAGGGTTATTGGCCACTGAATTTTAAATCTGCAGACGTAGGTCTCAGATATTCCTATGCATGTCGGCTCCATCTCATAAAGAAACACTAGGAAGGCAAGTTTATCGATACTTTGAAATTCCGTCCCCTGTATCTTTCTTGAATACTGTTTAGGACACAGTAATTGCATGAGGTCCCAAATGTGTGTTAACATACAGATGGGCAATTCTTCACTGAAACAGAGCGTAGGTCCTTTACAGATGGAAATCTGGAACACAAATTTCTTTCTTCTAAAGCGCCAGCAAATGCACCATTGGGGTTTTATTGGGGCATAATGGGTAAAGGTATAAGTAAAGGGTAATGTAGAAAAATTTCTGATGCATAACTCTAACTTTCACCAATATTTGTACTTTTTATCTAGAATGGTAATGGTTAAAAAAGAAAACCTCCATTTATTTTTTTCTCTTTACTTTGTCTCAAGGCATTTTACAGCATCATATCACCCTTTCTGCTGTGATCTCAAAAAGTTACTAGATATGAGAATTGCTATATGCCTTTAATTTAAGTCCATATTATTTCCCCTGGGAAATTTTGGAAATGCTGGGTGGGATGTCTGAAAATGGATGGAAAAAAAATCTGGTGGAAGAAAACTTATAAAAGGAGAAAACAGGTGACTTCTTATATCTTTGGTATTTTGATCCATACAATTCAATGACAACCCTGTTTATATTCACTTTTAGAACCCAATAATAGAGACTTTTTGACCTTGTAGTCATTAGAAAGTTGAGAGTTTTAAAATATCTACTTGAAACATTATTCTCCATTTTTAATATTTATTGAAGCATTCAGAGGCACAGTTTCTGATCCAAGAAGGGTAGGCTCAAAACTTCTCGCTTACCTTTTATTTGTTTCTTCAGAGGCAAATGAATCCATTTACATTAATTGTAGATTCTTCTGTGCAAGCCTTTTGTATACAAACAAATGCGATTTTTTTTCCTACAATATATCTCAATTTTAAAATATCTGAAAGCCAATTGGAGTTTAACTTTTAAAATATGGGGCAAGTTCTAACACCTTCCAATGAATTATTTTCTTCTTTATTCCTAGGGTAAGCCAAAATATATCATTGATGTTTTTTAAATAAATTATTGAAGATATCATCTATTATGGTGCTTCATGAGGTCTTATAGACCGTGTAAGTAATGTTTCCTCTGTGCTTGTTATTTGTCATGCTTTCTTCTAAGAAATTTATACAAATTGACTTGGATAAGTTTTCATAACAAGTGTGTAATATAGGTTCTACTATTGTTCTCCAGCCCAGTTCAGAGACTAATTTTCAACCACTGTCTGACCTCTGCTTTCTCATAATGCTACAAGTTATAAGCTCTATTTTTACACTATTCATATAAATGTTTTAATTATAAATATCATGCTTCTGTCAAAGGTTCAGATATGTAGCTGGACAATGCACTATTTTGATTACTTGAAAATTATTTTTTTCTATTTAGGTTTTGCTCTTCAATTTCAATGGGGCAAGTGTTCTACCTGTAATTATTTACCTTTACATTATTTTCAGCTCTTTATGTTTATTTTAAATACTTGCCTTTTTCTTTTTATTCCCCCCTCCAGGTCTCTTATAAGCTATAATGTAGGAAGTAGGGGGAAGAGTCTTGAAAGTTAGGGAGAATGACCAGATTTAGAAATAATCATACATATATCTCACCTCTCCTCTACACACACACACACACACACACACACACACCTCTAGTTTGTGTCTGGAATAGGTGATTTCAAAATTCTTGTTAGTGCATTCAAGCAGCTATATCATATATTATAGAGGTAAAAATTTAGTCTCCTGCTTCTTATACAGAATGAAATTCTGAGCATTCTTTTTTCAGAAAGGACAGTTTTCTTTGTTGCTGGTGCTGGGAATGCTCTGACGGAACTTCACAGACACCTAGAGCACTCTTACGGGAGTCTCTTTGAATACTGTCATAGGGAGCCTAGGTCACATATTTGTCTTCTGACTGAGTTTTTAACTCAAAGTTTATCTATCCCTGAGACATGGCACCAAGAAAGCGCTCTACCTGGTGAACACACTAGAAGTAGGAATAAATAGCCTTGTTCTGTAAGCATTGAATTTCTTTTTATAACTAATTTTGTCTGTTTTTTTGGTACCATAGACCAAAACACCTTCTTGGAATGGCCATGCCAGTGAACTTTCCTATGCCAATACTGCATACTTTCATATGTAATTTCATATGACAAAAAGCAAAAGTGATGGTTTTGTCATTCTAAAACCTAACACCATGCTTGGCACACAATAGGTGCTTCGTTTGGTAAATGAAGGATGTATCGGTAAATGATTTAAGGCTAATTGTGGAAAACAATTAGTACATTTAACAAAATGGAAATTTCTTTACCTTTGTTTCCTAAGAAGACATAGCTGCCACATTCGTTGTGGAGATCAGCTCAAAGTATACATGAAACCTTTACAAGGTAATGTAGCTCACAGAAATAGATGGGTTTCCTGCCTTTTGAGAAAGTCATTGAAACGTTGGCACATATGCAGATTAGTTTTCATGATTGTACCTGAAGGGAATAAATATTGACTAGCATAATCATGTATCTCTAACAAGAATCAGGACAAAAAAAGGCTTAGATCCCAGTCCTAGATCAGGCAGATCTGTTGCTTTGGACCCATGGAGGGGGTGCCAGGGGGCAATGGTGAAGCAAAACCACTCACCTCATACACCTGCATGAAAATAGAGACATAGGAAGGGGTTCCGCTATCCCCTTCAAGGGCACACTCCCATCGACCTAACTCCTACTAGACCCCACTTACTAAATGTTCCACGACCTCCTAATACCACCATCCTGGAAAACAAGACTTTACCACATGGTCCTCTGGGCCACTATCCAAAACATAATACTCACTAAGACACTTGGAATTTTAACCAGAATGGCATTGACTCCTTCCTTCACTGTATGGTTCTCAAATTCCAGGAATCCATTTGTAAGAATTTACATGGCGGGGGGCAGGGGGTAGAGGGTACTGGGGATAAACCCAGGGCCTCACACATTTTAGGCAAGCATTCTACCACTGAGCTATGCTTCCAGCTCATCCATATGTAACAAAAGTTGAAAAATAACTTCCCTGAAAGGGATTAAAAAAAAAAAAGGTGGGCATTGACCATACCTGAGATCCCAAGAGAAACCTTGGTATACTGGAATATTTAAATGAGAACTGGAGAGTGCTGGGAGCTTCTGATCAAGTCGCTAGTTCTTCCTGCTGAGGGATGATGATCAGCCTCATGCAGAGGCCTCAGGACTTCGTGTCCCTGAGTCAGGTCCAAGTGCTCTTCCATCCCATCCCAGGGAGCTTGTTTCCACTGCCACCTTCCTGCTTCTGTTTGTAGCTCTTCCTCTTCAGTTCCATGAATTCTGGTTCATGATACAGCCTTGCATCTCTGTGGCATCTTAGCCTTGTCATCGGATTTTGCTTTGGTTTTGAACTCTTCGGGGTATTGACTCTCATGAGCTTTGGCAGTCATATTTTGAGGTAACTTGGTGATACTACTTTCTACTGTAAACGTAAATTAAAGATGGACCTACTATTATCAACCTTATCTAATGGTTTAACATGAATAAACTTCCTTCCAAAACGTCCCACAGAAGTATGTTAAAGGTAGTATCATAGTGTAACTTTATATAGTATAGTATATGAGTGATAATGGCTTCTACTCATTTGACATTTTATATTATACCAAGATTGCATTCATTTAAAATGAAAATTCCTAAATTCATGAGTAATACTAACTTAAGTATGTGAAAATACAGAGAAATTGCCTTTCCTTTCTTTCTTTTTATAGTCAAAATATCAGAAAAAACATGTATATTGAGAAATGTATTTCATATTATTTTTAGAATAATGAAGAATCTTAAAAGGATGATTTTTTTGCAAAAATCATCATTTCTTAACTAAAATGGGAATAAAATAACAATATTATATGTTTATCTCTGCCACTAAATTCCTAAGACAGTCTGACAAAATTGTTTGACTACTGAAAACAGTATATTTATTAATGTTTCATAGTAGTAGAGTAACAACATTCTAAGATGGCAAAAATATCCATTTGTGGGATATATTATTATTATTATTATTAATTATTATCTTAGACCACTCTACTCTGTGTATCGTAAAAATCGGAAATGATGCCAAGGAAACAGAATATGTACATTAAATATATTGTTCAGAAACAGGTTTTTAATGTCTATGGTTTATCTTTAAAATATTTAATATTCATCTTTTTTTTTGCAGTACTGGGGATTGAACCCAGGGGCATTCTACCTCCAAGCTACACCCCCAGCCTAATTTTTTTTTATTCTTTATTATTTTGAATCAGGATCTCACTAAGTTGCTGAGGGCCTCACTAAGTAGCTGAGGCTGGCCGCAAACAAGGATCCTCCAGTCTCAACCTCCCAAGTACTGGGATTACAAGCGTGTGCCACCACACCTGGGCTCATCTTTTCTTTTGAGGTTACTCTAAGTATTTTTCTTTAATCATACCACACTCTAAAATTTTTTTCTAGGTTTGGTGCCTCATGCCTGTAATCCCAGTACTTGGGAGGCTGAGACAGGATGATCGTGGGTTCAAGGACAGCCTCAGCAACATAGTGAGGCTCTCAATGACCTAACAAGAACCTATTTTAAAACATTATGGGATATACATACAATGGGATTCTATTCAGCAATAAAGAAGAACAAAATCATGTCATTTGCAAGAAAATGGAAGGACCTGGAGAACCTTATGTTAAGTGAGATTAGCCAATCACAGAGAGTGAAGGTTCATATGTTTTCTCTAATATGTGCAAGCTAGGGAGTAGTTGGGATACCAAAGGGACTCTAGATAATGGAGGAGAAGCCTCAGTGGAGCCAGGGAGGTGGTCTAAGGGAAGGGGAGGGGGAAGAGTGAGGTTCATTAATGGAAATACTACCATAGACTATGTGTACATATGTGAATATACCAACATCAATCTCAGTTCTCTTATTGGGAAATGGGGAGGCGGGGGATCACCAAGTGCTGTGTACATGTATGTCACTGTTAGTATGATTTTCATTATGATGTGAGACTATAGTGCACCAATAAAAGCATATTAAAAAAACATAAAAATAGCTGGGGTGTAGCTTGAAAGTAGAATCTCCAGCATCAAAATGATCAAATAAATAAATAAATATAAAAAATAAAAAAATAATTATTAAAAAATTTTATAAAACATTATCAAAATACGTTAAAAAACATGCATCCTTTTATTTATGTTAAATAGTACTGAAAGGAGAAATGAATCAAAATCTTTTCATGAGTTGTAGTTGATAAGAAATCAGCCACCTTTCTCCCATTTTTAGCTCTTTCTATCAGTTGATCAAAGTCTTGTAAGTGCTTTTTTTAACCATATATTTTAGAATGATTGTAAGTACTGAATATCATGTTGTGAATAGCTTTTACTCTTAGGTATGAAGAAGAAATTGATTTTTACTTGTTCTAAAATTGTTAACATTTCTGTAGCAAAAGATGAAGCAGTAACTAAGAAATTCTGTCAGAATTTCTCTGATAAAATGCATGAAAACTAGCATCATGTGATATTGAGAAAATTACCTGCATAAGCTGATTATATTCTTAAGTCACAAGTCAAATTTAACTAAAAACTGCATACAGATGTTGGACAATATTTATAATAAATATTTTTATATTTCTCCAATAGTGTTAATTATACAAATAGAATTAGTTCCAAGCTTTTATAATAAACCCTAACTAAATTACCTTTGTTATCTCAGTAGCTTTATATATAGGACATGTCTGAGTTTCCAAAATTCCCAATAGAAAATTGTATTTTTGTAGATTCATAGCTTCCAAAATGGCTGTCACAGAATTTATACAAATTTGAGACATACTTCTATAGCAACATCAAAAGGGCAACAGTATTTATGACTTGGGTTTATGAACAGGACAATTTGAAAGGCTGGGGATTTCAAAAGGGACTTTATGGTCAGGTTGTCTGTTGCCTCTACCCCACGTGAAATATGATTAAATAAAAATTCAATAAAATAGGGAGCAGGACCACTGGTGCAATCTTAAGTGTCCTGCTTCACATCGCAGCTTATTGTGGTCGGGCAGGGCATTGTGGGGAAGAGATTTTAGCTCCTCAAGTTTATTCAGACACCCAGGATCCTTCCACCCTAAAGTACATTCTCTGTTTGAAGTATGTCAGCATATAAAAGCATGATTTTTTTATTAGAAATGTTACTTTGTTTGATTTTGACAAAATAATTATATTTCATACAAGTAAAATTTTATACAACATAATCCAAGACATAACAATAACATAGCCTAAGCCCAAATCATTTATTTTAATGTTCGAGATTCACTTGATATGACTCTAAATGGTATTTCCTAACTTTCCTTTTATGGGGAATTTAAAAGAAAATCATATCTCTTCTAGTGGTAGTTGGCTTAATCCATTTCAGTATCCATTATGATCTATTCCACAGTATAGACCAGCATAACTTGTTTATATAGAGTCCCAGTGGGAGAACAGATTATTTACTTCTTGCATATTTTGGATATGTTCCTGCTGATTCATGAGATTTGAAAAATAGCTCACAAATTGGTTTTAAGGTAAAAAAAGAATAAACATTGATGCCTGTTAATATCATCTTGCAATAAATTTCTTTGCACAAAATATGATGTATGAATATATTTCCTTTTAAGTTAATATTATACTACAATTTAAAAATTAATAAAATTTCAATCCATAAAAATAAGCCAAGAATTTTATGTAAAGGTTTTTATTATTTTAATTGACTGCTTAAATATTTTACTAAAAATATGAAATGAAAAATTTTTTGTTAGGCATATAAGCCCTTTAGGGTATTTCATATTAATAGTAATTGTAATTATGTAAAAAGTAAAAGCTTTTGCAGATATTCTTATATAATCATGCCAAGAATTAAGATTGCTCCAAAATTTTTACTTTACAATGATAGCAAAATGAGTCGCAGGTTTATGGGGTTGCTAATGCTGCAAAAAAATCCATCTCATGTTTAAAATTATAAATGATCAATATTTTTATTCTGAGAATGTATACTTGAAAGATCTCACAGTTCAAATGAAGAATGCCTCTAAAATAGATGTTAAAAAAGGAGCCCAGAAGTATTGTAGTATCTAAGTTATCATAGCGTAGGTCTACAATAGCTAATCAGTAGAACACTTTAATATGGAATCAAAAGAAACTTGGATTTTACTTCTAACACTCAGGCGCCCTTTAGACGGATTAACTATCTTGATATATCTCAGTTTCATCACCTGCAAAATTAAGTCATACTGAAATCTCAGTTGATTTGAAGTTCTATTTGAGGTTCTATATAGAAAAGGGATTGTACATTTAACACTGCTCTCCATACATGTAAAATTTACTCTTTTTTTTTTTGTGTGTGTGTGTGGTACTAGAGATTAAACCCAGGGGCATTCTATCTCTGAGCTACAACCCCAGCCCTATTTTATTTTTATTTTGAAACAGGATCTCCCAGGTTGATGAGAGTCTCACTACTTGCTGAGACTGGCTTTGAACCTGTGATCCTCCTGTCTCAAGTCTTGGGAAGCTCAAGAACCTGTGAGCCTCCCAAGTAATGGGATTGCAGGTGTGCGCCACCACGCCCTCTAAGTTTACTCTTCTCAGTAAGGTTTCTTCAACCTGAGACCTATTGATTATTTACTCCATCTGACAATTAATTCCCAGATTACTAAGGACATTTTAGTTTACTTTCATAGTATCATATAATTCAAATTAACTTTAAACTATGTTTCTCAGTGGGAGATATGACCTATACTTGCAGCAAGATTTATTATAGTTAAGTAAATAATATGCATTTTAAAGGTTGTCTTCTGATGTTAGTGAAATATGCTCTGAGATTCTTTAACTGGATGTGACATTAGTCATTCCTATTACAATCAGCCGTCTATTCATAATGCTCTGTGACTCTTTATCACACAAGAGAAAGAATACCATGTTTTATAATGATGAATATTTCAGTGATAAAAATTGGTTTCCTTTGTCATTGTCGTTGAAAAGATGAATAACTCTAGCTACTTAGACCCTAGCAAGAATTAGAAGATTGAAGCAAAATATTTTAAAAACTTGCAGGTAGAAATGCAAATTTTCTTATTTTGAAATTAGTAGCACATGTAGGGTTATTTTTCTGTATCACTTCTGGGTATGTGCTGTTTTAAACTCTTTAACCCCTCCTGTCTTATTTCCTTCTTCTTATTAAATACTTATCTACATTTTATTAATTAATCTTTTTTTAACTGAGAATACATTTGTTTCCTAGTATTAGTGATAACTCTAACAGTGCCTTTTTAATAATAATAAAGTTGAACACCAATGATTACCTACATGAAGACATCTGTAATCTCAAACGGTGTTCAAATGGAGGTGGGGCTTGTTTAGGAAATTCATTCACACCTCCGCTGGGCAACTTCTACTTTTTTGTGTGTTCTGACTTGTAGAAATATTTGTTTTGTTTTATTCTTCCAAAATTGTCTAGCCTTCGTTTTCAATCATGTAATAAAAGTCAGCCTATGGGTTATTCGACCTTATTCACATTTCTTTCCATCAAAAGAAAAATCAGTCAAGAAAGAGGAAAATAAAAGCAGATAATATTATGAAATCTGCCTATCTGAAGGACACTGGGTTAGTGTGCTCTTCTATGGAAATGAAAAATATATCTCAGTATTTATTCACTTGACCAACGAAGCCACGGTTACTCTGTGCTAGAAATGTATGGCATCAATCAAAATCCAGTAGAGTGTTGAGCATAGAGTCATAACCCACTAGATGTGTTGAATGAATAAAGGAACGCTGGAAGAAAAAGGCAAAGAATGATGACTGGGGCAGGGAAGTTTGGCAAAAGTGAAAAGAATAATAATAGATGTGCTCTGGGTGGCTGAGTTGGGAATGAATGCACAGTTTGATGCAGGGGGCTAGCATATAAGTAAAAAACTAAATGCAAGTGTATGATTCCTGAAAGTATTTCTTGTTGCCAGTTTATATGAATCCTTGTTTTTTTCAGCTCTTTGGTTATTGGAATTTTAATTTGGCACATGGATGATTGAAGCAATTTTGGAAAATTTAATACAATACATTATAGTTTATTTAATGTTGCCTCATTTTAATTGTATCCCCAAATCATATAAACATTGTAATTTTTTGTTTCAATTTTCTGAATATCTTGTCCAAGACATTGTAATACAGAAATATGAAAGAAATTTAGAGACAAAAAATAAAAAAGATAACTTTTTATGAAGAACAAGTGATATTTGTAAATTAATTTTAAATTCACTTAGGAAATAACTTATCTCGCCGGGCGTGGTGGCACACGCTTGTAATCCCAGTACTTTGGGAGGTGGAGACCGGAGGATCCGGGTTCGCGGCCAGCCTCAGCTCTCTCTTTCTCACTGTCTTTCTCTCTCTCTCTCTACTTAGTGAGGCCCTCCGCAACTTCGTGAGACCCGGTTTCAAAATAAAGTATAAGAAATAGGGCCGGGGGTGTAGCGCGGAGGTAGAATGCCCCTGGGTTCAATCCCCAGTACCGCAAAAAAAAAAAGAAAAGAAAAGAACTTATCTCTAAGTTTTCTACCATTCAGAAAAACAAATCAAATGTTAATTTCATATAAAGCATTTTCATTAAAAGAAATTCCTGGAAATGTAGTTATGATAAGGCCATTGGATTTTAAGACACACTACATTTGATTTAAACTGA
Organism: Glis glis; assembly: GCA_004027185.1. Classification (NCBI taxonomy): domain Eukaryota; kingdom Metazoa; phylum Chordata; class Mammalia; order Rodentia; family Gliridae; genus Glis; species Glis glis. The sequence continues at coordinate 15,268 of PVJS01018415.1, read as the reverse complement.
AGACAATTAGAGGTCTGGAATAGTGGAGAGTATCTTTAATCTCACTGACTCAGGAGGCTGAAGCAGGAGGATTGCAAGTTGCAAGTTCAAGGCCAGCCTGGGCAACTTAGTAAAAGCCTGTATCAAAAGAAAAGAAAAGAAAAGAAAAAAGAAGAGAAAAGATGAGAAGAGAAAAGAAAAGAAAACAAAAGAAAGAAAATAAAAGAAAAAAAGAAAAGAAAAGAAAAGAAAAGAGCAAAGAGAAACAGGACTGACATTACCCCTGGGTGAAATGAACAGTAACAAAAACAAAAACAAAAACAAAAAAAGAATGGTAATTCAAAAAGTGTGTAAGTGTTTAATGTCATTTCAAAATGAAGTAAAGGATTATATAGACAGGTGTATGTACATCACTACATCATTATGTGATTATTCTAAGCATTTTGTCATTCTTGAGTGGTGATAGCGGTATGCATGTTTTCAGAAGTAAGGTTCTTTAAATACCATATTTCTGTTATAATTTCCTTTCCATCACACTTCTCGTGCTGGGTGACAAGAGTGGCTCCAGACATACTAACTGCTAAGCAGTTGAGTTGTGGAGATGTTTAGCTACAATTAGAGTCACTTAAGTACACAGTCACTGCCGACCATCCTGATGTGAGTGGCTTCCAGGGGCCTTCCTGGAACCCACTGTACTCACCTGAATCATGACAGTCCTGCAGAGCAAGAGAGGGCACTGGGGACACTTGTGGTCACTGGGTACTTGAAGCAAATGGAAATGGCCAATTCAAAGGTCTGCTCCTGGAAGCCAGGGCACAAAAACCCTTGCAAATATGAGAATTCAGTTCTCAAAGACATCTACTTACACTGAAGTTCTCTGTTACAGAATATATTTGACAATGCACTGTGCATATATATGTACCACAGATCTATTATACTTACAGATCTATATAGTTATAGGAATCACAATAAATAGAATTCATTAAGAATTAATTTATTATTAAGACAGTACTAAAAATAGCCAGTATATTTGCATGTAAAATGCACAAGAATTCTTAATATAGTGATTGCCTATTGGTGTATTTTTTTTTGTGTGTGTGGTACTGGAGATTGAACCCAGAGGTAGTCTACCACTGAGCTACACCCCCAGCCCTATTTTTTCAAATTTTTTATTGTGCAAAGAGTTTTCAGTAAGTTGCTAAGAGCCTTGAGAAATTGCTGAGGGTAGTCTTGAACCTGCAGCCTCCTGTTTCAGCCTCCCAAGTACTGGGATTACAGGCGTGCGCCACCACACCAGCCTAAGAAGAGAATTTATATGAATAGTATGCTATTTTTTTCTGACTTTCACTCTGTCACTTAGTAGATGTGACCTTTAAGTAAGTCAATTAACTGGTTTGTACTGTTTCTTTATCTGTTAAATTGAGAGAATAATAATTATAATTGCCTTTTTGGATTTTTGTAAAGATTGCACATATTAATATATGCAAGCATATATTCCCATACATAACACATTAAGTGTCATATAGGGCATGTACAGCAAAAAAGTGACAATAAATATGTGTTGGGAGATTATTGAGGGTAGAAGAAAAACATTGAACTTATCATAGCTGCATCAGTATTGTGTAATCAAATAGAAAAGGTTTATGGAGGAATCTGCTGGGGGGTATATCCAGCCTGAATATAGTTGTATAAAATAAGCATCCCTCTCTCTACTTCATAGCAACAGGAAAGACGTGAAACAAATTTAGGAACCAGCTAACAGCCATACCCACACAGAGGGGTAAGGGTGCCAAAGGCAGTGGAGATAGAACATAGCGAATACAGGAGAAAGTAGAGCAAAAAACAGAGACATCATCTATACAGAGGACAAATATTGGAAGAGCTGTTATTATTGTACTTGATCTAAAAAAATCATATTCCCCATTTATGGCAAAAGGAATGTGGCTCTGACAATCAGTGGCAATGGATCCTCTGGACCCAGCATCAAAAAGCAAAGGAGACAGGATAACATTGTGCTGAAAATTCTCTTCTTGCCCTCTACCACTTCCCTGTCAAGTTTGTTTCTTGGAAGGCTGATATTTTTGTTCTGCATCAACAGACCACTGTAGTCTTTGTGGTAATTTTTGTCTCATAGGAAGGGGTAGTGAGGCATCTAATGGAAGGTATGGGGGAAAAAGGGAGGTAAGTACATTAATTACCTACCGTGCTCCCTAACACAGCGAGTGGCACTTCAATCTTATAGGCTGCAGCTTCTGTGGCCGAGCTCCTTCTCCCTTCAGGCAGAGGAGTACTCTAGCTAGCCAGCTCTAGGAAGCACCAGCTGCCCTTGTCAGTTCCCCTAGACATGCTCACTACCTCATCAAAATTTCTTCCATGTCTCTGAATATTTCAACTTTTTATCCTGTCCAATTGCCAATGGTTATATAATTTATGCCAGAAGTAATTGTGGAAACAGACCATGAAATTTGATTTAGTCATTGGGATACTTACATATTTGAGGAGTATCAGGTCTTTAAAGAATGTGATTGAGACACTAGGTAGACTCAGATGAGCCTGAACAATCCCAATACATTCTGAATACACCTTGTCTAAAAAAGCAGGTCCTGGCAGGCATGGTAGTGCATGCTTGTAATCCCAGTACTTGGAAGGCTGAAACAGGAGGATTGCAAGTTTGAGGCTAGCCTCAGCAATGTACAAAGACCCTCAGTAACTTAGTGAGACCCTGTTTCAAAATAAAAAATAACTAGGGCTCTGCATATAGCTTAGAGGTAGACTGCCTCTGGGTTAAATCTCCAGCATCACACACACACACACACACACACACACACACACACACACACACAAATGAAAAAAAAAGAGATAGAAAAGGTCCTTCTTCTACCTGAGTTTTTCCCTGAATAAATACTAGGGAGGTTGTCTTTACAAAGAACGACAGTTTCTCTCAGTTTCTACTCCTCATATCTTGGCCACTGTATAAATTAACATTCAGCAAAGTCCAGAGTGAAGTCTATGGACCGAGTTTGGAAGAAGGCATCTCTATATTAAAAGACTTGTGGAATCTTTCCAATTTGTTGGCAGAAGACTGGGCATAGTGTGGGAGAATGGATGTCAGTATTATTAAATTAACAAAGATGAAGTAAAGGCTTATCTTAATGATATGGGATTAATGAGATGGCTAAAATATATATGAGTAGTACTAATAGTCTCTGGGCTGGTAAATTGATGTTGGATTCAACAATGAGAGTCCAATTTGTGCTCAGGCATCCTCTATGAAACAATACTTCACTGGAAGGCCTGGGATCAATTCCCTTCAGCATGAAGGAATGCTGAAAAGTCTGAGAAATGCATTATGGGAGGGGAAGAGGGAAATGCAGGAACATTTCTAGAAATCTCTGTGCACTCCTTCCTCCCAGGTGAGTCACCATTGTAGGAGATTTTGAGGTAGATTCGGACTCCCTGCTTTCAGTGCCAAAAAAGAGTATTTTGAGCAGAAGTCAAGGGAAGCACTTAACCTTCACGGAAATAATAGAATAAATGGCGGGTAAAATCACAGCTAGGCCATGGGAACAGACCAGTAACCAGAGCGTTCTGGTCAGCAGATCATTGTGGAAGCGATTAATTCATTCCTGAGTCCTTTGGATTGGAGCAGATGGAGTGTCTATGAAGGTGCTCTTTGGAATACATAAGTAGTAAAATTGCTGGACTGGTAGGAAGAATGCTAAGTCAAGTCAACACACATGTACACACACAGACATTCTCTCTTACACACACATACATGCACACACACACACACACACACACACACACATACACGTACACCCACAGACTTTCAATAAAATAAGAATAAAGGAATACTTTTTCAGCATTAAAAAAAATGTTCTCTGACTCACAGGAAAAGCCAGTATTGTTTTAGTGGGTGAGCAACAGCATTATCTTTGCTAGCATATGATCAAGACAAACACGTCCTTCATCACCCAATTAAACACTGTCATCTTGAAATTCCAAGCCAATATATATAGAACAAAGAAATTAATTGGAAGTATGAAAGAAGAATAAGATTTTTTTTTGTTTTGTACTTTGCAGATGATATGATAATATACCTAGAAAACTGAGGGGATTGGATCAAGTATTATTAGCAAATAAGAGAATGTATAAAATGATAGGGCATAAAGTAAAATAATCCCTAACTTCATATGCACAAGAACAAGTAGCTGTGATGGGAGGAAATATTTTACTTAAAAACAATGCAAATGTTATATATTAAAGAATAAATTTAAATGAATAACAACTTCTTTAAGACACACTCGCTAAATGAATTATGTAAAATACATTTCCAACAAATTGGACAGTCATGTGTTGCTTAACGACAGGGATAGGTTATGAGAACTTCATTGTTAGGCTATTTTGTCATTGTGCAAACAACATACATGATAAGTAAACATAGATAATATGGGCTTACTATATACCTACCTAAGCCATTTGTACCATTGTGCATGTAGTAATCTATCATTGACTGAAACATTTCACTCTATTTGATGTATTTTCCTACCAATAGATGAGAAAAAGCAAAACAAATGTAGTTTCAAACTGATAGTTTAGAGGTGAATGCACAAAGTTCATAAATGTAAAGACTGTCAAAATTAGAGAAGGTAAAGAATATGCATTAATACTATTTTCAACAATGAGATGGTTGATTGGCCAAAAGTCAAATTTACCAAAACATCTGTTGTTGCCAACATTTTTAGGTAAGCATATTTCCTCAAAAGTTGCAGAAAATATAAATTGATAAAATACTTAGAGGGTAATTTTGAAATACTCACTACAATTTTTAATAAGTCATATACACTCTGAACCTACAATTCCTCTTCTCAAAATTTATCCTACAAATATTTGCTCATGATTCATAGGAGGAATACAAAAGCTTATTCACAGGGCACTTTATAAAACTAGGATACAAACAATCTTGAAGTAACTGTTTTTTTTTACAATAGCAGAGACACAATAATCATATACTGTATACAGGTTTTAACAGTGTATCAATTGGAAAGAACATTTTCATTTTTAATATTATCAATGGATTACACATATACACAATATATCAAGATATTAGACACACATCACTATGCTGTTTAGTAAACTACCATGAGTCTTCATAGCTTAAAAATGTATTTTGCTCATACTTTGGGGGACTTAGGAATTCAAGAAGGGGTTTGCTGGGTTCTTCTTACTTGGGGTCTGATAGAAGCCAGCTGTGGTTGCAGGGGACGTTTTGGCGGTGAGACCCCCAGAAAGAAGAAAGCACATGAAGTCGCCATCAGGAGAAGAACAACAGTAGCTTCATTCTACAGACCTGTCCCTTATTTAGAGTTCTGGGCAAAATGGCGCACATCCACACCAGTGTGACATGTGTGTGCGTATTGTGTTTTGTCTAGTCATACTTTTATAACCACATACACATCTATATAACTAAGTGCTCATCTGTGGCTGCTTTGAGATCAGCGGGGACATGTCCTTACTGCTGGCCTGTGCCTCCTCTGGGTCCCACAGGGTCCCTTGTGCAAATGAAGTCAATAGACAGCAGGGCCAAGGTCCTCTGAAAACTGTATTGAGCTAGATACCCAAGGAGACACACATAGTTCAAGCTGGTTATCAGTTGGGCAAATTTGAGCTGTAGACAAGACATACTCTAACATGTCTCTCTTACAAAGATGTCTCAGGGTAGCGAGGCATCTGATTTTGGCACCTAGCTTCTCTCAAAATAAGCCAGCTGGATGCTAAGTGATGGATTCTGACCTAACTTCAGGATGTGATTACAACCTAATCAGTACAGTCAGCCCAGGTTTTAGGGAAGGAGGCCATATACCCTCCATGTTTAGGGTAGGAGTTTCAAGGTGATTGCAAAGATTTTTAAATTATCATATACTGGATGTGGTAACATGGAAACCTCTCCTATGTAAAAAGAGCAAGACACAAATCATATAGTACCATGCTTGTTATGTTGAAAAATATGACATATATATGCATTATTTCAAAAATGTTACAATTATCTACAATACAGTTCAGGGGGATTGATAACAATTGACGCCTCTGGAAAATGCTCTGTGAGACTAAGACAAGTTTGAAAATATGATGTGACACTGGAATATATAATACCTTTCCTAGAGTTTGAAGATTTTGTCTTTTAAAAAAAATAAATGAAAAGGTAGAATAAAACAATTTTGTAAAATGCAAAAGAATACATAAAAGTATATCAGCTTATTTTAGTTGCATAATAATATTTGATATGCCTCTTTTTGAAAGAGCACTTTTCAAGAGGGACATTTTAAAATTCACAGTGCGTATACATGGAGTGAAATGCTTATCTCTTAAGTGTGACAACACAATGAATATTAACCTATGTATACAGCCATGAAACTGCTCTGCAGATTATGATACAGATCATTTCTCTCACCTCAGAACTTCACGCTCCCTCCCAGGCTCACCTTACCCTGAGCTCAGAGGCACACTTTTGATTTATTTCACTCTGTATGGTTTACCTGACACAGAAATTCATATAAATGGACTCATATAGTATGACTTCTTTTGCTCAAAATAATACTCTTGAGATTCATCCATATTATTTATTGCATGTCTCAACGGTTATTTTCTTTTAACACTGAGTAGAATACCATCTGTGTAAATACAACACCATTTTGTGACCATTCTCTGGTTGGTGGGTAATTGAGATAATTTCCAAGTGTTTAGTATTATGAGTAAAGCTGTTAAAATACTATTGTTCAATTATGTTTGTATGTGTATATGTTTTCAGTCTTGTAGAAAAATACAAGAGTGGCATTGCTATATTCCTGTGCACGTATATATGACTGTATAAGAAAGTTCCAAACCACTTTCCAAAAGGTTGCACCTTGTTGCCACCTCCTAGAAGTGTACAAGAATTCCAACAGAGTAATTTTAAAGTCATTGGAATTTGAGAAAAATATTGGACCCATCTAGCACCACATTATTATTATTTGTATAACAGAAGTCTTAGTACATAAAGACTTTATGTACAATAACATAAGGAAATACATAAGTTAAGAATGCTTCACTTTTTTTTTCTTTCCTTCCTTCCACCTGGATAAAACTATATCACAAATTAGGTAAACACATATGTCTTCTTGTGTTTTTCTTCTAGGGGAAAATGATCAAGGGACTTAAAAATAAACTTTCAAGTCATTAATAAGCATGTAGTGTGCTTATTAGAATAAGTATTTAGTATTTCCAGGCACCTAGAAATCATAGATTTTTTTTGTGGTACCGGGAATTGAACCCAGGGGCATTCTACCTCTGAGCTACACCCCCAGCCTTATTTTTTATTCTTTATTTTGAAACCGGGTCTCACAAAGTTGCAGAGGGCCTCACTAAGTAGCTGAGGCTGGCCGTGAACCTGGATCCTCCAAACTCAGCCTCCCAAGTACTGGGATTACAAGTGTGCGCCACCACGCCCGGCGCCATAGATTAGATGTAAATACAGAGAGAGAGAGAGACAGACAGACAGACACCAAGTCATATGAGGCAAACAATCTATTGGAAGAATTTCAAATACACTGTTTAAGAATATAATGATTTGTAAATTTCAGTCTAATAATTGAATAAAATTTAGGTCTACATCTGGGTTTGTAATTAGATAATATTCAAAGTTAAAAATAGAAATAATGTAGAAATAGCAAGAAAAGTTTTGATTTCCTGCTTGGCATAGAAGAGTTCTACTTCTTCAATTACTTGTAAAACTTCACGGAACATTTTTTTTTATTTAAGATCACACTCATTTACATGCATTGATCTAAAATTAGGCTTCACCCAGTGCACGGAATTAATACAAAGAGATGTGAGGTTATTGACTTTCAACTCCTTTGGTATTTAGGACAGATCAACCTTTAATAACAGGTGTACAATTGATCAATCTACTGTACAAGCCACTGCATAAAAAGTTGATAGGATTTTGGACTTTTGTAACCAACTTTACAATATTTGATTTTGATAAGAGTTAGGCTGGTATTATATATTAAAATGGAATTTCTTTCTTTGCCTTCCAGCTGAACACATACTCATTAAATAGAACCAAATCTATGACCTGAGAACATTTTCTTAATTAGTAAATTGAATATGGATTTGACGTGTGTGTCTCAAATTCCCATAAAACTGTCTCAGAAATAAAATTTTTCAACTTACTATATGATGTTATTTAGAAATGAATTTTGTGTATCATTATAATGCACCTATACATGCTTACAAAAAGTCACACACTGAGATTTTGAAATGAAGGATATTGAAATAAAAGGTTTTAGGAAAGGTCTCACACATCACATGCTTCCTGGAATCCCAATTGTTTAGCAACATTGCTAACAATTGCTGACATTCTCTGAGTTATCCAGAGAGCCAGATTTGGGGTGAGGGAGGAGGAGAAAATCATAATGTTTGAGACAACCTGGCATATGATAATTGATTAACATATATCTGTTGAAAAAAATAAAAGGAGGAAAGAGAAAAGAGGGAGGGAGGGAAAGTGTTTTGAGATTTAAAAGAAATTCATTTCAACATAAAAATATCTACAAGTTTAAATAAAGATTTAGGAACTTTCCCCTCCTTCCAGTTTATTATTATCTTATGAATCTTCCGTGTGCAAAATACATTTCTTACGAATCAAGTTTTTATAAAAGATGAACCAGAAATATTGGTACTGTTTCTAAAAGCTTAAAGCTGGAAAGACTTTAAAGCATGACACCAAGGCAGAGACCATAAACGAAAGGACCAAAATTTGTCCATTAATTGCTAAACTTAGGCTTAAAAACATTGTAAAAACAGTAAGAGATAATTAGTGAAAAGGAGGCTAATTTCAGAAAAAAGTAAAAGTAACGCTGAACACAGAAATTATACATTAAGAATTAAAAATTTAAACAATAGCAAAATGTCATTTGCTTAGGGTTTTTAAAGGATAGCATTTTAGGGGTTTCTCTACAATGTTGATAGGAATATAAGTTGACTCATTTTATCTGGAAGGGAGTCGGCAAGATCTATCCCAATTTTAAGTAGATTTATCTTTTTATTCAAGAACATACACAGGCCCAAAGTTTATTTTTACAATTGTATTACAGGTAATTGCAATAAATTGGAAATAACCAAAATGCCTTCCTATGAAACATAGTTGAATAAATATACCAAAACTTATAAAAGAGTACTCTGTATACCATTTAGCTTTTATTTTACTTTTAAAATATCTTAGCCTGGTGTGGTGGCACATACCTGTAATCGCAGTACTTGGGAAGCTGAGACAGGAGGATCCCAGGTTCATGTCCAGCCTCAGCAATTTAGCAAGGCCCTCTGCAACTTAGTGAGACCCTGTATCAACATAAAATAATAAAATAGGGCTGGGGATGTAGCTAGGAGGTAGAATGCTCCTGGGTTCCATCCTTGGTACCAAAAAAAAAGTTCTTTGTACATGTGCTAAAAATTATAATAAAAAATCTTCTGTATGAACCCAACTGAGACATTTTGTTCCTTCTTTCAAATGTAGTTATTGTATTGAAGATGATAATGAAAAAGGATGTGTTTCTACTAATTATTACATTTTAACAAGCATTTCTGGAATAAGGATTGCATTGTGCTTGAAGACTATGTGCCATTTCACAACTGTTAAGTATGTATATTTATTGTCTGTCAATGAATTTTGCATAGTTCTACAGATCTATTTTCCTTCATAATGATATTTAAAATGTGAATATATTTATATGATAACCAATTTCCATTGCAAAGTACACCATGGCTGTATAATCAAAATGAATATAATATTCAGACATTGAACATAAATTTTCATTTTATAATTTGAACTATTATACTTTATGAAACCATAACCCGTACATATTCCAGTTGCATTGCTAAATATATATTAAAAGTATTTTATTTATTATAAATGAAAATTTAAAACTCACCTTATAATTAATCCACTTAAATAAATACTATGTGAAAAAGCTTCAATATATGGCTTAAATTATACTTAATCTTTAATGTCTATACTTTTAAAAATATGATCTTTTCATACATGTTTTTAATAGCATGAAAAACTATATGCAGCTTCATAAATTAAAATTTAAAAACTTAAGGCTTAGAAATTTAGATGCCACGACTTTCTGTGAAATTACAAACAAAAACAACATAGTTTAAATCATAAGACATAATGAAGTCGAAAGACTGAAATGTGAGATTATCAAGTACATTGATACAGAAGAATTGAGATCGTGACTTGTATTTCCATGTAACATTTAAAGTGACAATTATTGAGTTAATTTAAAAAATAAACAGTTCTTGTCCATGCCCTCTACTTAGCCAAAAACAAAACAACAAAAATCAAAGCAGAATCAAAAAAAAGAAAAGAAAATTTCCCCCACACAACATAGACGTGTTGTATAAACAAAAGAACAACAACAACAATAAAAAAACAGCATCAGTGGAAACAACAGAAGAAAAGTTCAGATTGATGTTCTTGACAATACCTAACGTGTGTAACCTGCTTCAAGCCGGCAGTGATGTTAAAGACAGCCCTAACTCTTGGTTTTGTTATGTGATAAAGCCATGTAGAATATTCCAGATTATTAAGGAATTGCTTGCATTTTTACTCAGTTTGTTGCTCGACACTCTTTTCCACAGTGAATTTAAAATTCATCTTTATTTGGGTTCTTTAAAATCCATGAAATATAAAATAGAGAAACTCTGCTATAGCTTTTTAGAGTAAACAAAATAAGTAAAACTATATTATAAGGGTTAGTTCTGTGATCATTACATATAGAAGGTATCTTATTGCCTTACAATTCAAGTCAGTATGTATTTTAAAATATATAGGGTACCATTACTTAAATTAATGTCAATAATAAAAAGGTGACATTTTTTATTAAAGCCAATTCGTATTTCCTATTCAAGATTTAGAATGCTGTTTGCTCTTGCCAAAGTTAGTGGGGACATTTGCTGCTATGGTGACCCTTAGAGAACTAGATCCTGACAAAGTTAAAATTATGAAGAAGGTTACGGTATAACTCTATTGGTACTAGAACCAGTTCATGCTGGCCGAAAAGACAATGGTTTATGGACTTGCATCCATTTTGTATTTTTGTAATATTTGTAAATATTAACTTTTTAAATTGTTGCAAAGATGGTTTCTTTTGTAAGATGTTTTCAACGTTTACATTCAATCCAAGCCTTTGTGTATTTTAGAGCTGTGCAACACTTTCAGTCTTATATTTATTTTTAGTAAAAACGGTGACAGTTTCATTGTGAACCCCTCTCAAAAACCTGTATCAGAAAAGTTTGATTACCTAGAAAGTGTATATAGAAACTGCAAATGAACATGACGGCAATTAAAAAAAAAGAAAAGAAACAGTTCTTAAATAATTTGAACAAGTTAGGCAAAAGCCTGCTTTGAATTCAAATATTTGTGCAAATGAATTAATGTTCATCTACACACTACTGGCTTAAAAAAGAGTAAACAAAATCATTGAAAATTTCCCTATATAAACATTGATAACAAATTTTACATTTTATATTGCTCAAATCTGCATAATGAGATAAAAAAAGGTTTGCAGAGGAAAGCTGCTTTGATGTACTGTATTTTAATGGTATAATTCAGCTTTATAAAATATTTAGTTCAATAATTCTTACAGAGAGATAAGATGTATGGCAAAAATAATTAGTAGCTAAATTCACTAATTATTTTGTTCATCAAAATTGCTGCATCAGTGTGTCTCATTGCTTTCTTATATTTTTTGCATCAAGGGCACTTTGAGCAACGAAAGAATACATATGTTAATCTATCCTGCTTCTAACTGAGAAATTAGAAAGAAGAATCACAGAACAACAAACTCTTTTTCCTCTCTAAATTGTTTTCCCTATTCTTTAATAAGGCAGATACATAGTTCTTTACACTTCTTAAAAGGACCTTTAGAAGTTTATATAAATAGCTATAGTTCTATCACTATCTATAACTTATTTTCAGTAGAAAATTATGATTCTAACTAGCACTACTGAGCAATAACTAGAAATTAAGCACATCTTACATTTTTGAAACAGCACATCATTCAGAAATCTATTCTATAATGCTCAGAGGACAAATACATAAATTATTTTAGAGAATAGAAAGTTTTCGACTGCAATAAATTTTAGTGGCAAACGTCCTTTTAACTAGGCAAAAGTTTGGAAAGAACGGGTTGTCATATTTCATCCTGAGATAATTATTCTTTCCATGGAATTGGATCTATTCATTGTCTAGCTATAGCACAATTATGACAATCTATCCAAAAAGCCTTTTTAAGTGGCTCACATTTGCAGTGATAACTTTGTATCTTTAACTTTGGTACATATGGGAGCCGTTGCAATATGAGAGATGTAAATTTTGACCAGTCAGTGGAATTTATCTGGCCAGAAAAGAAGAAGGAAAGAAGACAAAAACAGCAACTCTTTAATTGTAAAGCTGAAGTGAAAATTGTCATGGCGCATTGTTCCCAGTGAAATATGACATTATCTTCCTTTGGAATAAAACAAATGCAATATGCCAATTATTTTAATATATAAATGCAATTTCTTTCTTTCTTTTTTTTTTTACTTTGAGGTTGAAAATAGCTCCCAGAGTGCTTCAGCTCGGGGCCAGGGTCAGTGTGGAATAGAATTCTTCCTCCGGTCTCTTAACTGTTAACAGAAGCCTCCAGGAACACGGCATCTTTGAGGTGTGGACAGACCTCGCTCACGTCTGAGCATCGCCACGGTTTCCCTGAATGTCAAAGCCCTGCTTTAATAGCTGGTGCTTATTTAATCAAGACAAATGCAGCTCTCTAAATGATTGGCAGCATAAAGTCGGCCAGATCTGCCAGCTGTTATCTTTCAAATGAGAGTGAAATCTAACAGCTTAACACTGCTGCCAGCACAGAGCAGGAAGGCCATGAATATACATCGTGGACGGGTATAATAGATCTGCTTTTCCCAATCTTATATGGGCACCTAAAAGTTTACATTATTCATCTGTATTTTCTTCTTTTGAAATAGATGATTAGCGGATGTGGTTTCGGATTCTAAAACTCCAGGCAGACACTTTACCGGTAACTTCCATTTAGAACATACCGTTTTTCCCTCCTAGCAGATATGTTTGGTACAATTGAAGAGAATAAGGAAGAATAAAAGTCTCACCCACTCCTTCAATTTGCACATCTCAGTTCAATTTTATCCACATTTTGTAAAAACTTGATGGCATTTTTTTAGGTCATGGTGTATTTTTTGACATGAGACTCCAGTGTGTCTAATGATGTTAATATACTAATTTGCTTTTAATAACACAGCTGCCTTTGGGTGTTCTCTTTTGGAAACTGATTACATTAGGAGCAGTGTTTCCATGTCACCAAAAGACAATGTTCACACAAGGGAACATATTTTCTTTAGTTACTGTAATCATTTTTAACTGTTTTACATTACCATGTGTTGTACAATTTATAGGTACATGCTTTTAGAAACGTATATATTTTTTATTTTAACACAAAGCCCTTGGAGGTGTGCATATTTTTCTCCTAAATACGTTAATAAATACATCAAAGGCCACAGAGCCAATAAGAGACCCGTGTTTATATCAGTTCTTTCATCCTTAATAATTTCTCCCTGTGTAATAACATAAATGATAGTAGATATTATACACCCTTCAGTACTTTTTCAGGAATTCTATCAATCAGAAAAATGTCAATTGTGTAGTGCATATTATGATGATATTATTGTGAAATGGAAATTAGCAATAACTCTGAAAATGAGTTTACTTTAATATTAGATTAAACTAATGTTTATGCAATGAAAATCACAGTACTTGTCTTATTCAGCTTTTTGTCGCTGTGACCAAAACACCCCACAAGAACAACTTAGAAGAGAAAAGATTTATTTTGACTTATGGCTTCAGATAATTCAGCCCATAACAACTTAGAGGAGAAAAGATTTATTTTGACTTATGGCTTCAGAGAATTCAGCCCATGGTCAGCTGGCTACTGGGTTGAACATCACAATCTAAGGGTGTGAGAGAGGAAAGTTTCTCAGCTCACAGCAGCCAGGAAGCAGAAAGAGAGAGAGAAAGAGAGGGATAGGGAGAGGGGGAACAAAAGGGAGAAGGAGGGACCAGGAAAAACCCTTTCCAGGGCACCCAACCACTGACCTCTTTCCTCCAACTAGGCCCCTCCTCCCAGCTGTCTGTTCAGCTCTCAATGGATGAATCCACTGATGACGTCAGAGCCCTCTGATCCAATCACTTCCCAAGAGTCTCACTTTTGAGTATCGCTGTGTTGAAGGCCATGTTTTCAACACAAGTCTCCTGGGGACATTCCTGATCAAACAACCATAGCAGTATTCATGTAGGACTTATTTACTACATGGTTTGATGACTTAATAGGGTTGTTTAAAAATGTCTGCTGATTGGGAGGTTGAGGCAAAAGGATTTCAAGTTGTAGACCAGCTTGGGAAACTTAGGGAGATACTGTCTCAAAATTAAAAAAAAATAAAAAAGACCGGGGGGTTTAGTTTAGTAGTATAATGCCTAGCATGTGCGAGGCCCAGCATTACAGACAGAACAGAACAAAGCAAAACAACAAAAGTCTGCTGAGATACTTTACAGTATCAATATTCAGTTGCATATTATGATGGTTTTTGGTTTATATTTGAGGATTTTATCCTTCTTGGTTTCTTGGTTTCTAGTTGAGGATTTTATCCTTCTCTAAGACTCCTGGATCTGGGTTGTGATGTTTAACATTAATTTTGTAAATCTGTTTGGCCATTATTACTTCATATAATTTTTCTGTTCGATTTTCTGTTTATACTTCTTTTAATATTCAAATTATGCATATGTTACAACTAAGACCTTTTGAAACTTCCCATGTTCTTTGCCATTCTAGACTTTTAAATATTTTCCCTTTTACATTTTAGTTTGAAAAGTTTCCATCTGCCTATCTTCAAACTCGCTGATTTTTTTCTCAGTTGTGTCAAGTATTTTCATACTCCCCTGAAAGGCATTCTTCATTTTATTAGTGTTCTATTTTATTTTAATCATTTCTTTTTTAATTTTTATTACAGCTTCTGTGTCTCCTTTTACATTACCTATTTTTGCATGCTTTTGAATTTTGCGCTTATATCCATGTTATTCACATATTTATATACATTTTATACATTTTATATATTTATATATACATTATATAATTATAGACATATTAATCACAATTTAAATCCCTGTCTGATAATTCCAAAT
>PVJS01018414.1:0-34903 GCA_004027185.1 Glis glis | reverse complement strand
GAGAGAGAGAGAGAGAGAGAGAGAGAGACAGGGAGAGAGAGAGAGAAAGAGAGAGAGAGAGATCTGAGGCTGGCCGTGAACCCGGATCCTCCGGTCTCTGCCTCCCAAAGTACTGGGATTACAAGCGTGTGCCACCATGCCCGGCTTAAAAAGCTGGTTTCTTGAAAAAATACACAAGATAGATAAACCACTAGCCAACCTAACCAAAAGAAAAAGAGAATCAACCCAAATTACCAAAATAAGAGATGAAAAAGGAGATATCATGACCGACAGTGCGGAAATACAGAGGATTATCAGAAACTACTTTGAAAAGATATACTCAAGCAGAATGGAAAACCTTGAAGAAATTGACAAATTTTTAGACACATACAACCCTCCAAAATTGAATCAAGAAGATATAGAAAAATTAAACCAACCAATAACAATCAAAGAGATTGAAGCAGCAATAAAGAGCTTACCATCAAAGAAAAGCCCAGGTCCAGATGGTCTCCCAGGTGAATTCTATAAAACCTTTATAGAAGAGTTAATCCCAATATTTCTCAATTTATTCCATGAAATAGAAAGAAACGGGACTCTTCCAAATACATTCTATGAAGCCAATATCACATTAATACCAAAACCAAATAGAGACAGCTCAAGGAAAGAAAACTACAGGCCCATATCATTGATGAACTTAGACGCAAAACTTCTAAACAAAATACTAGCAACACGCATTCAAAAACACATCAAAAAAATTATACACCATGACCAAGTTGGGTTTATCCCAGGGATGCAAGGCTGGTTCAACATATGTAAAACAATCCATGTAATCCACCACATAAACAGAACAAAAGACAAAAATCACATGATCATTTCAATAGATGCGGAGAAAGCATTTGACAAAATCCAGCACCCATTCATGTTAAAAACACTGCAGAGAATCGGAATAGAAGGAACATACCTCAACATCATAAAGGCAATATACAATAGGCCCACAGCCAGCATCATACTGAATGGGGAAAAACTTCAAGAATTCCCCTTAAAAACAGGAACAAGACAAGGATGTCCGCTGTCACCACTCCTTTACAACATAGTAGTAGAGACTCTAGCCAGAGCAATAAGGCAAGAGAAGGAAATAAAAGGATTACAAATAGGAAAAGAGAAACTAAAACTATCTCTATTTGCAGATGACATGATAGTATACTTAGAGGATCCAGCAAACTCAACCAAGAGGCTTAAAGAACTGATCAATAAATTCAGCAAAGTGTCTGGATACAAAACCAATCTTAAAAAATCAGAAGCTTGTCTGTAAACCAACCATGAATCCACTGAAAAAGAAATCCAGAAGACATTTCCACTCACGATACCCCCAAAACAATAAAATACTTGGGAATAAACCTAACCAAGGAGGTAAAAGACCTCTACAAGGAAAACTATAAAACATTGAATAAAGAAATTGAAGAAGATCTTAGAAGATGGAAAGATCTCCCATGCTCTTGGGTAGGCAGAATTAATATCATCAAAATGGCCATTCTTCGAAAAGTGATCTACAGATTCAATGCAATACCCATTAAACTACCAAAGTCATTCTTCACTGACATAGAAAAATCTGTCCTTAAATTCATTTGGAACAACAAAAAAACCCAGAATAGCCAAATTAGTTCTCAGCAACAAGAACCATGCAGGAGGCATCACAATACCTGACTTCAACCTATACTACAAAGCCGTAGTAATAAAAACAGCATGGTACTGGCACAAAAGCAGAAACATAGACCAATGGAGCAGAATAGAGGATGCTGAAACAAAGCTATATACCTACAGCCAATTGATATTTGACAAAGGAGCTAAAAACATCCACTGGAAAAAAGATAGCCTCTTCAACAAATGGTGCTGGCAAAACTGGCTAACCATATGCAGAGAAATGGAAATAAACCCCACCTTCTCACCTTGCACAAGAACCAACTCACGATGGATCAAAGACCTAGAAATCAGACCAGAGACCTTGCAGCTACTTGAAGAGGGCATAGGTCCAACACTTCAACACATAGGCACAGGTAAAGACTTCCTTAACAAGACCCCCAAAGGCACAGGAAGTTAAAATGAGGATCACTACATGGGATTGCATTAAACTGAAGAGCTTTTGTGCAGCAAAGGAAACTATCAAGAACCTCAACAGAGAGCCAACAGAATGGGAGAAGATTTTTGCCAACTACCCCTCTGATAGAGGACTAATATCTAGAATATACAGAGAACTTAAAAAAATCACCACTAAAAAAACAAATAACCCAATAAAAAAATGGGCAAGTGAACAAAATAGTCACTTCACAGAAGAAGAAATACAAATGGCCCATAAATGTATGAAAAAATGTTCAACATCATTAGCAGTCAGAGAGATGCAAATCAAAACTACCCTGAGATATCACCTAACCCCAATAAGAATGGCAAACATTAAAAACACAAACAACAACAAATGCTGGCGAGGATGTGGAGAAGCAGGAACTCTAATACACTGCTTGTGGGAGTGCAAATTAGTGCAACCACTTTGGAAAACAGTGTGGAGGATCCTCAGAAGAATGAGAATGAACCTACCGTACAATCTAGCAATACCACTTCTAGGCATCTACCCAAAAGATCAGAAACCAAACTACCAGACTAATGCATGTGTGTCTATGTTTATAGCTGCATAATTCACAATTGCCAAACTTTGGAACCAGTCAAGGTGTCCATCAACAGATGAATGGGTTACAAAACTATGGGATATGTACACAATGGAATTTTATGCAGCCATAAAGAAGAACAAAATTACATCATATGTAGGGAAATGGAAAGAATTAGAGAACATTATGCTAAGTGAGATTAGTCAGGCAGAAAGAGTGAAAAGTCGGATGTTCGCTTTAATATGTGGAAGCTAGAGAGAAGGAGATTTAGAAGGGACACCAGACAAAGAAGATGAAAACTTTAGATGAACAAAGAAGATGACCTAACTGAGGGAGTTGGGAGGGGGGTGGAGGGAAACACACTAAAGTGCATGAGGTATATATCCAAACTTATAAAACTCAAATCACTGTGCAAAGCACTAAAGGGAGGGAACGGGGAGGGAATGGGGTGGGATTTGAGGGAGGGCTAAATGGGCAATGTGTGCATGTATGATTCTTCTAACCTGACACCTATCAAATGTATAATTACAATGCACCAGTAAATGGATATAAATTAAAAAAAATTTAAAAAAACTGGAAAAAAATAAAAAAATAAAAAACATAATATCTGAAATATTAGATAAATCATAAAACATGAATCCCAGATCCATCGAAGTATAAAATTATGCTGTTCCTTTCAAAGTTTATATGGCACTAATCGATATTTATTAATTTGATAAACTTATCCTAAAAACTTCATTAGGAAAATAATAATAATATAGCTGACATTAAAAAAATAATTCCAGCCAGGCGTGGTGGTGCACGCCTGTAATCCCTGTAGTTGGGAGGCTGAGACAGGAGGATCACAGGTTTATAGCCAGCCTCAGCAACTTAGGCCCTCCGCAACTTAGTGAGACTGTTTCAAAATAAAACAGGGCTGAGGATTTCACCTCTTAGGATAATGAGAAAGTACAATCTTCATTATGTTTTTGCTCCCCATTTCTCTATTCAAGTGACGTTCATGTGGCAAATAGCTCAATTTATTCATCCCAGGAGGTTCCCCCACATGTGTTTCATGTTGGTAATAGTTGGCTGTGCTTCTGTTCCAGGTTATAACTCTGCTCCTCATGTATTTTATTTTCTGGACATAGCCTAAATACAAATAAAACAAACATTTTTTTTAAAAGTGAGACTACATGATTGAGAGAGGATGTAGCAAATTTCTGGAGTGAACGAGAAAAACTAGGTAAAAAGTAATGACAACCATCTACCAGAGAGAAATCCCAGGACTCAGAGAGAAAACCACAAAACTAAATGTGCAACCAAAGGCCATGGTGTCAGGGTCAAAATGAGCATCCAGAGCCGGGCATGGTGGTGCACAACCATAATTCCAGTACTTGGGAGGCTGAGACAGGAAGATTGCAAGTTCGAGAACAGCCTCAGCAACATAGGGAGGCTTTCAGCAACTTAGTGGTACCCTATTTCAAAATAAAAAGAAATAAAAAGGGCTAGGAGTATAGCTCAGAGGTAGAATGCTCCTCGGTTCAATTCCTAGTACCAAAAAAGAAAAAAAAAGTCAACATTCACACATGTAGGTAAACAAGAAATCATGGTTATTACCTATCTCAGAATATCACCTGTAATTGATAGTGCATTGACATTGGTTGCTGAACATCAAAACTGTTTATTATGAGCTTCCAGGTTATTATAGTAATGAGATTAAAACTGAGAAATTTCAGTATTGTTATTTCTTGGGGCTGAGCTTGAAGCAAACTTGTGTCACATGGCAAATGGAACTTTCTAAAATTCAGCTAAGCAAACTAACCTTTGCCTCCAATATCTCTCCAATGACAACCAGGCAATAACTAGGGCTCTGATGGATAATGCATTACTTGCAAAGGTCATATAAACCTCCCAGATCAAAAATGTATAAGTCTTGGATATATCATAGAAGAAATGTCTATTTTGACATCTCCTCTGTATCACAACCTGATGAAAGGCTTCTCTATGTGAAAGTAAAGATGCATGATTTATGTAGTTCTATGAGAAATTAGCTGCATATTTGGAGTATCTGATGTTATGGTTAGAATAAGTCATTCTGATGTTTCACCAAAAAAGAATCTTTTCTCTATACAAATGTACTAGAAAAGTTATTTCCTCTGTTACTTGCTGTACTTATCATGTACATTCCTTTGATTTTTTTTACAATTCCTTCCACAAAGCAAGGATATAAGATATGAAAAGGAGAAGACTCATGATTTTTATAGCCCTGTTAACTCTAAACAATAGTGTTCTCTTCAAATAGTGGCTCATAAGTATTGGTAGATCGACACGTTATTTGATATACACTTGTTTTTGTTGTTGTTTTCTGCAGTGGGAA
Organism: Glis glis; assembly: GCA_004027185.1. Classification (NCBI taxonomy): domain Eukaryota; kingdom Metazoa; phylum Chordata; class Mammalia; order Rodentia; family Gliridae; genus Glis; species Glis glis. The sequence goes on along the minus strand of PVJS01018414.1, from coordinate 29,908 downwards.
CATAACTCACAGCCTCCAGGATGCTAACCCTCTACTAAGAGGCCACACCCCCAGCCCTTACACTTAATTTTAATGTTCACATATTGTAGATATGCCTCAGGATGACTCTAGTGTCTATTTACATTTACAAAACAACATACCAAGAGACACATGTGCATATTAAGTATACATTTACATGAAAGTCTTGAAAAAACAACAAAAATAGCCCAAAGCTATTCATATGAATTAAGCCATACTACTAGCAGATTTGAACATTAAGATAAATAAAAAAGTGGAAATTATATGACACCATCTTAATATGGTCTTTCCTCCCCTTTGACAAAAACAGTCAGTACCATGTGAGTCAGAAATTGAATTAAATATTGGTGTGTATTACAGAGTCAAAAAAGTATATCAGGTCTTAAAAAATGAGAATTGATCTTATACTCTTAAGACCTTTATATTAAAAATCAAATATACAGAAAAGAGGATATGCCAGTTTTGGAGAGAATGCCATGGTCTCCTACTTAAATACTATCAATTTTGTCCCCATAAGAACAATATATTTTTTTCTACCAGGGGTGGTGGTGTAGTTTTAAAACATTACTCCAAGTATCTCTGACATTTTCTCCCATGAGGAAGTGGCCTCTATACCCACATCTCTATACCCTTGGCACTACTTGGGCTTGTGACTGCTTTGAACAGACAGCAATCATAGTTGGAAGATACTTTTCTAACATAAAAGTGGCTTCTATCTGGTTCTCTTGAGGCACTTGCTATGAGGTAACCTAGGTGCCATGCAAGAAGTTTGGTGACTCTGAGACAGGCATGCTAACAAAACTATATGTTGGCCCTCTGCCCAACATCACCAGGTGAACTCCTAAGCAATAGCCAGACTTTTGCTAATCATGTGAGGGAGCCATCTTGAACATCCAGTGCAGCCACGTCGTCAGATGACCACAGCCCCAGCCAACATCTCAATACAACCACAGAAGGGATCCAGTGATTTGTTTCTCTCCTGAATTCAAGACCCACAGAATTGCAACCACAATTGTTGCTTTATGACTCTACAACTGGGAATAACTTTTTATGTATTAAATAATATCCAAAACTTTCTGCCATACTTGAGCACAATCAAATCACAGCATTTAGCACATCTACCGCACATATTTTTATTTGGGAAGTTTTATGTGATGTTTTACAGTTTTATTTGCCTTTTCCCCAAGCCACCACTTGCTGGTGCTAAATATCCTGATTTGATTATTGCAAATGTACACTTATCACAAAACATCAGATCCTACTACATAAATAGGTACAGTTATTATGTCAATGAACAACACAATTTTAAAAATAGGATCCAAGGTGGGAGGAAAACAGTGAGAGGGCTTTGCAACTTATCTTCTTAACAAATGCCCGGTTCCACTCAGGTTAAAGTGAAGAACAGTCAGTGAGTGGTCTCTGTTGCAACTATCCAGTGCTGATGAATATAAATAAAGAATACTTATATTCTTTATTTTTGTATGGAATATAGATGTTCTTGAGCTAGAATTTTGTTTGAGAAGTGTTGTCTTGTGTTGGGTAAGTTCCTGGAAAGTACAGCATCCAATTTTCTGGGTCACCTTTGTAAAATGCCCATATGGCACAAATTTTAATTTTATGGTACTGAGTATTGAACCCAAGGGCATTCTACCTCCAGGCTACATCCCCATCCCTTTTTATTTGTTATTTTGAAACAGGATCTTGCTAAATTGCTGATGGTCTTACTAAGTTGCTGAGACTGGCCTCGAACCTACAATCCTCCTGTCTCAAACTCCCAAGTACTAGGATTACAGGCATGTGCCACCATGCCTTTCACAAATTTTAATTGGTTTTCTTAAAGTTACATGTAATAAATAGTTATAGAGGTGAGTGTCACCTAATTAGTATATTTTATTCTTGATTTATTTATATGCACACAAAATGTGCATATAAATGTGATTGGGAAAACAGATCAGTTGTGTAGACCTGGCTTAAATCAGGATCTTTGTATTTTTGTTAATATCCAACTACAATAGAATCATAGTTTAAAAAATGAACATCCAATTTTCCAGGAAGTTTTATTATGCAATTCAGTATATTGACATCCTATGCATATCATTGTGATTTCTTTCTCCTAGCTTATTGTTAATGTTACTGTCTTAGATATCCTTTTGTAAAATCACCTATTTCCTCAGAAATGAACTCATCCAAACAGATCTATTAGATATATTTTCAGTAATTTTTCTTTCTTACTGCTGGTTTTACTGCTAAATTAACCCACTCAATAGGTTGCACAAATTCTATTCATATTATTATTCATAGCTTTTTGAATTTATTCCTTGGCCTCCGTAGCTTTTATGTTCCTTTCCCACACAATGTAGCTACTGGTCTATAATTGCATTAGAAACCTTGATGCCATAGTAATTATATTAACTGATAATGGTTTACGAATTTCCTTGATTTTCAAGCATTTTTTTCTCTGCACATTGAATAGCGCTTACATGTTAGAAACATTAAAATACTTGTCTCATCTTCAGTTTCCCAGAGCACAAGTAAAACATATAAATTTGGCTGATGTGAATATTTGAACATCCTGACAGAAAAACTGAGTATTAAATAATGACTTATATGGCAGGTCATTTATTTTAATGAAGTTAAAACAAGGTATGTAATCAGAAAATTGTCAAGTAATATTATTAATTTGATGTTGTAATGTTACAGCACGATTGAAGGAGAGTTGGATTGACTTCCTGGGTGTGGGGCTTTCCATATATAACTTCTCTAGAGTTAATGTGGTTAGCAAAGAGAGGAAAAGGTGAGTATGTTATACTCTATGTTTGTTGTTCATCATAAATGTCCACCTCTACTGGAGGAGTGATCCAGTGCTTAGACAAAGGCAGAAGCATGAATTTTAAAGTAAGAATGTCTAATTAAAAATGGATTCACCAAGTAACTATGTGAATGACTCTGGGAACTTAATTTTATGAGACTTGATTTTACATAAGATTGAGGGAAAGTTTCCTGTCTCATGAAATTATTGTCAGGATTGAGATGTTCCACCTATTAGAATTTTGTTTGTTTATTTTGTGGTGGGTGGTACTGGGAATTGAACCCAGTGGCATTCTATCTCTGAGCTATACCCCCAGCTCCATTTCATTTTTTATTTGAAAACAGAGTCTTGCTAAGTTGCTGAGGCTAGCCTCGAACCTGCGATCCTCCCGTCTCAGCCTCCCAAGTACTGGGATTAGAAGCATGTGTCACCATGCCTTGCTCAGAATTTTTGACACAGTAACTTGGAGTAAATCTATTATAATCTATACAAATGAAATTGTATCAATTTAAAAAGCAAACAATAATTTGTAACCATCTTTTTAATAATTTCTCAGTGCTTAAAAAATTTGAAATTACTAATTTCCTCCTTCTACTTCCCTTGTCTCTTAGTCTCATCCCATTTTACTATGTACTCAGAGTAACCTGTAAGCCATTTAGGACACCAAGACCATTCACACTTTCTTGTGAATCTCTCTGGAAAATTCTCCAAAAATAATAAAAGGTGAATTGTGCTTCTTGGTATTTCAAGGTTCATGTTTGAAAATTTATGTGGAGAGGCTCAGAAAACATGTAGAACATGAGAAATGTCAGAAAAATCCTGGCTGGTAAATTAAAACAAATCAAAATTGAAGCATAGCTTCAAAGGGAGAAAATAGTTTCTGTTTTATTCTGCAAATAAAAGTGTAGTTGTTTAGAATTGTGTGTGCGGAGTCAGAGTGGCTGTGATAATCTCTCTCTGCCGATTGTCACCCTCTGGTTATTGAAGTGCAGCTCTGGACCTCGTAAACAGAGAGGACGGAGACCAGAAGGATGAGGGGTCACAAACACACACATTAGTGTGAGAAATTTATCTTTAGGTGATAAATAGAAAATATTACTAATGAAATCATATCACATGTAAAATTTACCTCAGAAAAATTTAATTTAGTAATGGTGACTTTGAAGAATCAAAGTAGTCTATGCTTAGCCAGTTGTTGAAGCTATTTGTATGGGCTTCATGTATAATTTCCCTTCTTAACATGGTTTTGAATCTTTTTATAATTTCAAAGATTAAAAAGTAAGACTGTGCTGGGCATGGTGGCACACGCTTGTAATCACAGTACTTGGGAGGCTGAAACCAGAGGATCCGGGTTAGCTTCAGCTACGTAGTGAGGCCCTCCGTAACTTAGTGAAACCTTGTTTCAAAAATAAAAAATTAAAAAAAATAGGGCTGGGGGTGTAGCTCGGAGGTACAATGCCCCTGGGTTCAATCCCCGTACCACCAAAAAAAAAAAAAAGTAGCCGGGCATGGTGGCGCATGCTTGTAATCCCTGTACTTTGGGAGGCGGAGACCGGAGGATCCAGGTTTGCGGCCAACCTCAGCTCTCTCTGTGTCTCTGCCTCTGTCTCTCCCTCTCTCTCTCTCTCTCTCTCTCTCTCCTTAGTGAGGCCCTCTGCAACTTCGTGAGACCCGGTTTCAAAATAAAGTATAAAAAATAGGGCCGGGGGCATAGCGCAGAGATAGAACGCCCCCCTGTCCAATCCCCGGGTCTGCAAAAAAAAAAAAAAAAAAAGTAAGAATGTTAGTAAAGAAGAGAAGAAATAACTAGAAAAGATCAGCACAGAGAAGAGATGATTCTCTGCTGAGTTTTACATATTAGGAAATGTCTCCAAATTTTTGTAGTTATCATGGATCAAATAAAGCATTAGATTAGAGCTTTAAGGTGCTAGAGTAATATATGAAATTAAAGGAAAGAATCCACAAGAAAATAGATTTTGATTCAATATAATCTGTATTTTTCATTGTTTATTTATCAGTAGTTTATCGAGTACCTCTTATGCACTACAACATTTTAACAGAGATAAAGCAGTGGCAGATGTACTTGTGACTGAGAGGTAACATGAAATGTATTTATGATGGAGTGAGGACTTGCCAAAATTCCTGAAAAATGGGCAAACATTCTTGACACTGACAACTTTGGGTTTTAATTCTTTAGCAGAGTTTTTAATTTATCATTATTAAATTAAATGGAGGAAATTAAATTCACATGTTATTTTATTTAGATACTGAAAGGAAAGTGTTGAAGAGCTTTGGAACTGGAGAACAATCAAACTTTAAGATACTATTTCAATTGTCCAAGTCAAATGTAATGTGTCTCGAAACTGCAGTAGAAGCAGATAGGACAAAGCAAAACATGTAACTCTAACACATGTTAAAAAGCAAGAGTCAAGAGGAATCAGTTGCTGCATGAATTAAAAATGCTGTGTCCTCTGTTTCTGCTTTGGATGTTTGCACACTTGCTATTGTCCTTCATCAAGTCAGGAACCAAGGAAGAAGAAACATTAAAAAAAGAGTTAGTGTGAAATATACTTCTTTTGAGGTATCTATGAGAGTATTTTGTGAAAAAAAAAACAACAAAATATTGGAAGGAAGTTTCCTATAGTCACAGTCATAGGACTTCATTGGCAACTTTCACTTACACATTCATATTTTCATTCACTGAGATTAGTCGACTTTCATTTTTACCTTCATGTTTCCATTCATTGAGCATGCTTCAGGCCATATATACATAGTGATGAATTAGTGTACAGGTTACATTATTAGTGACAAGAATAGTCAAAAGTGGAGCTTCTGTGACCTCTCTTATACCCATCTGTTGAGGTTTTAAAACCCTGATTAACAGAGTTTGTTCTTTGCTTTCTTAAATTCGAGATAATGGCCACATCTCATGGCAGTCTATACCTGAGATGTTTGATCTGGTCTGCATCAATGCCGCATCTGTCCAGAGATCAAAGGAATGCCACTGGGCCCTGCAGCTAAAGGTTGAAAGTGAGTTGTGGAGCTCAGATTAGCTGTGATGTGTACAGGCTTTGACCACTATAAATCTTGATTCTAACTCCTTATGTTTGCCACTCTCACCTCCCCAATCAAAAATCGAGAGATCTGTTGAGAGAATAAGAGAAAATATTGCACTAGCCCAGAGTGCTAAAAGAAAACATGGCACTTTGTATTTCGTATTTCCTTCCACTATCCCTCTGAGAGTGAATTTAATAATACATTTTGGTGCACATCAAATGTCCTTTCCCTTCAGGGGAAGACTTAACACAATATGGAAAGTTCCAAGCACCCAGAATCCAGAAACAGAGTTGTCTATAAAAGATATACTTCAGCAGCCCAGTGGCCTCAATCTTTCTTAAAGGAAGCATGTATATGAATCAGCATACTACTAAGTTACAAAGGTTTTATTCAAATGTAAGCTATTTATTTCTCTTAAATAGATCCCAGATATGGTAGAATTTCTATTAGGAATTTTATATATTCAAGTAGTAAACAAGTATCTGACACATAGCAACATATGTACTATATGATAGACTGAGAAAATATGTTTTTAATAGTATAATTGAAAGACTCTGCTTTTTATTAACTATACTTTCAAGGCATAAAATGTATAATAATATTCAAGCCTAAGGAACTTATTTCATAATTTGAAGTTATATGACAAGGAGTTCTGCTAAAAAAATAAAATAACATTTCGTCTTCACAGTACCATAGCCATATCTCTCTTTAGATACGATAAGTTGCTCCTAAGATATATCCTCCTGATTTATAGGAATATTAGAAAAGTAAAGAAGAGGAGAGTGGGAGAGTGGAAGATGAATAAGAGAGGGTTTAATCTGGGGTAGTTTTTCCTCATCTAAAGATTTGGGACTACAGGAAAACATAACAAAAATACTACTTCACTGTGGTCACCATTGCTGCGTTTTTATCATATATATGTAAAACTTAATAATCTTGCCTTACCTAGTATAGAACTAGAAAATTGAGTCATTAAAGTAGAAGAAAAGATTCTCTCTTTTGATCAGACTTTAGCTTGGAAGAAATACAAACAGAATTTCTTTCTTTCCCATCCCTTTCTCATAAAGAGGTAGCTAGTTTAGAATGTTAGTGTTGGATGACATATGCCAAAATGAAAACTTCTAATGACAAAGTAGATGATCGGACAATGAATTCATGCAGTGTTAGTGAATGGGAGACCAGGTGAGCATTGGAATGCTTTTAAACTTTTTTTTGTTGTCAAAATATTTTTTTCGAAATTTTAAATATGCCTTAGGCTAACACAGTCACTGTGATGAGGAGCAGCTGAGAATGTGGTTTTGCAAGTTTGAGACAATTCCATTTATCTTGTCAAAGGAGTGTGAGGTATATTAATATATTTCTTATTCAACTGACTCTCATTATCTCATTTATTTTATGTAATCTAATTGATGCCTCCTAGTGTAATTTATGGGCAAGGTTATGTTGAGTTTTCCAAATGCTTAAAGAAAACTAAGTCACAATTGCTTCTAGAATTAGTACCTGGTTCTTAAACAAACTTAAATCTGTCAAACCCAGATTCTCTGGTAATAGTACTACAGGTGTTACCTTTGTTGAGTTTTAATTTTAATTGATACTGGTGAGTGCTTCATTGACTGGAGGATTAAGTTGGATGACATGGTAGTACATTTCAATGGCTACTGGGTATATATTTTTTAAAAGTCTCAACACAACACTGTGTTTGTGTTTACAAACCAAAAAATCATGCGTTATCTACCAGCAGGTCCTATAGGAGGTAAAATAATAACAAATATGTTAAAGGCACAGTTTTCTCCCTGGCCAACAAAAATACCCCTAATCAAGTCTGAATGTCCACCTATTACTCAAGGCATTGCTCTGGACAGGCTCGGTGGCACATGCCTGTAATCCCAATATTTGGGAGGCTAAGACAGAAGGATCACAGATTCAATCCCATCACACACTAACTTAGAGAGACTCTTAGCAACTTAGTGAGACCCTGTTTCAAAAATAACAAACTAAAATGTCTGGGGATATGTCTTGAAGGTAGAATACCCCTGAGTTCAATCCCCAGCACCACAAACAAGCAAACAAAAAAACATTGTTCAATTAAGTAAAATCTGGTTGTTCTAGACTACCTGTCTTCTTCAAAACTTTCCTTTCACCAACTCCTTACTATTGTAACTCCATGATATTCTGAGCTTTTCTTTCTTTTCTCATGCAATACCATTTCCCTGTGGAGAAATCCATTGTGCTTATCATTTTCTTTATTAGTCATGTACATTTAACTCTAAAATATAATTTTTATTCAAAACTATTTCCCAAACTCAGCTCCAAATATACCAAATGTCAAATGTATATCTCTACCTGGTTGCCTTTCAAATTCAACCAGGCTGAAATAAGAATGTCAACCTAAATTTCTTCTGTTCCATCATAACTCAGGAACAGAAATCCCTCTGGCCACCTAATTATTTATTAAATCCTATTTACTCTACCACAGATAGTACAGCTATTTATTTTATGAAAAACACTTCATCCCCATGTGTTTTGTTTGTTTGCTTTGTTCATGTTTCCTGTGAAGCCTCCCTGACTCCAGTCAACTTGTTTGATGACATTTTTCATGTTTAATAATGTAGTGAGCATAGTTTTAACATGATAACCACTATAGAATTTTATCTTGACCAGTTTTAATTGGTGTGCATGTCTCTCTTCTCTAGGAGTCTATGGATTTCGTAAAAACAACACTGGAGCCGGGTATGGTGGCACACACTTGTAGTCCCAGGATTTGGGAGGCTGACACAGAAGGATAGCAAGTTCAGGGAGGCTAGTCTCAGCAATTTAATGAGACTCTCCATAACTTAGTAAGACCCTGTTTCAAAATAAAAGAATGTATTATTGCTGGAGTGTAACTCAGAGGTAGAATGCCTCTGGCTTCAATCCCCAGTACCATAAACAACAACAACACTGGATTTTAATCACCCTTTCAGTACCAGAACTCAGCACAATTTCTGGAAAATAAGAAGGCATTCAAGACATAATTAATAAAGAAAAACAAATGGGTGGAAAAATTGACCCCATTTGTTCATTTATTTATGGCTGTGCTCACTTTTTATTATATGTCAAAATATTGTACTTCCATGGATAAAACTATTGTGATGTTTGGATCTAGAATGTCCCCAAAGGCTCATGTATCCAAGGCTTGGTCCATCCGCAAAGCAGCAGCATTCTGAGCTGGGGCTTTGGGGACATGACTGGATCACGAGGGCACTGAACTCATCAAGGGATCACTCCATTCATGGCCAAGTGGGGAGGTGGTGGAAACTGTAGGCAGGTGGGGCATGTTGGAGGATGTGGGTCACTGGGGGCATGACCTTGGCCCCTTCCTCTCTCTCCCTCCCTCTGCTTCCTGACTTCCATGAGCCGAGTATCTTCCAACTGCCTTTCCCGCCCACCATGATATTCTGCCTCACCTCAGGCCCAAAGCAATGGGACCAGCCAACCACAGATGAAAACCTCTGAAACTGTGAGCCAAAAACCCTTTAAGTTGCTTACATCAGGTATTTTTGGTCACAGCTACAAAAAAACTGACTAATACAATGACACAAGGCTTTTTTATAGACATAATGCTTATGCTTGCCTCCCACCCCAAAATTCATGTTAGATTTTTTTACTTCCAAGTATGGCTGTTTTTGGAGAGGAGGACTTTGAAGAAATAATTAAGATGTTGTAGTCATAAGAGTGAATTCATGATCTTATAGGAATAGTATTCATATATGAAGAGGCACTTAACTCCCCTTCACCCTCCTAACACACACACACACACACACACACACACACACACACACACACACACCCTAGAAAGGACATATGAGGACATAGCAAAAAAGGTGGTTTTTACAAACCAGGAACCTCACCAGTAACCTCACCAGTAACCAAACAGGCTGAAATCTCTATCTTGAACTTGCAAATTCTCTATCTTGAACCTGCAAAATTTTAAGAAAGTAAGTTTCTTTTGCTTAAACCACTCAGTCTGTGGTATTCTGGGGGGGGCAACCCGAGCTACCTCATGTAGTCTTGCGTCAGGATTTTTTTTAAACAGGAAATGTCACGCACAATAATTTTGTTGTAGATGATGTGATTATCTACCACATAGTCATTTGCAAGAAAATTCTCTCTGGTCTACCTTCCACTACAGAGATTAAAAATGGGAGCCTTTCCAGTCTCTTTCTTATCTAACAACAGATACATTGCTTAGTTGTGGCTGATAAACTACAAAGAAAAATCATTTGGGGATGAGAAAGAAGATCTTTACCTTCAGACTCAAATCCCTTCTTTCTTTCTGCTTTGTTACACTGCCCCATAAACATAGGATATTTGGAGAGACGTCATCATTTAACAGATTATGGTTAAGTAAAAGGATTAGAAAACCTTGAGTCTTTGCTGATATTCTCAAGTCACTGAGCACACATTTTGACCACCTGCCTTCTAGTGTCCTGAGTCATAAAAGTCCTTATCATTTAGTCAATTTTCACTCAGGTTTTCTATCACAAGCCACTGGCAGCATCCTGAGATACTCAAGTGATACATGAGTTATGAAAGGGAGCATCATATAGGATATAATTGTTTCTAATCTTGTATTTGGGGGTATAGGAATAGGTTGGAATTTTTTTTTTTTGTGGTACTGGGGATTCTACCTCTGAGCAGCTCTACCCCCAGCCCTATATTTTATTCTTTATTTTGAAACAGGGTCTCCCTAAGTTGTGGAGGGCCTCACTAAGTAGCTGAGACTGGCCGCAAACCCAGATCCTCCTGTCTCAGCCTCCCAAGTACTGGGATTACAAGTGTGCGCCCCCACGTCCAGCTTGGAATTTAAGTTTCATCATTTCTGGTCTATTGGTGAATTAGACCTCATATTTTTTCAAACTTTTGAGATTTTTACTTTTCCATGCTTTTTTTCAGGAGGATGGTTTCTGCATGAGTTTCTAAAAATTATTTTGTCAGAAAATTCTACATGCAAGTGGGAACTAATCACCTTGTCACTGAGTACATGGAAAGATAAATAAAATATACCATGTCTCTATGTAATCTGTCTCTATTATGCTGATTTTTAAAGAACAAAGTTTAGTTCCTCAATTTCTATTGGTCCTCTGGTTTTTTTACCTGGGGATAAATAAAATGAGAACAACTGTAAATCTAAATTATAGAAAAACGCCTAGAGGGAAGAGAATAAGTTCTGCCTTTGTTTTACAGATCTGACTCAATACCCATATATGCATCTGTTCACAGTTTAATATGAGAAAACTACTTAAGAAAAAAGAACAAAAGTGTTTCAAAAATTCCCAACACTCTTGAGAATTGCTCAGCTACTCCTTTTCACCTCTAGTTAGTTGAGAAGTCTTAAGAAAGTTAACTCTTTTCCCCTTTAGAAAAAAAAATGTGCAGCTCGCTGCTGCATTCATTTAATTTTACATAAACATGTTCTTTGAGGCTGGAGCAAGTCTGGTCTTCAGTGTAAAAATAATATTCAAAAAACTGTTCTTGGAGTTATTTCTAAACAGGACTTGTCTCCAATCTTAATGTAACAGAGAAGTATATGATGATCAGTGTTTAATACATTTTTTTGTGTGTGGAAAATTTCAAAGCACATCCCCTGGCCCCCCAACCCCTGGGGCTTGTATATAGATTATAAATATATAAAGAGGAAAGGGGTGGGGGTAGGGGTTGTGGGGCTGGAGCCTTGCTTCCCCTCCTCCCCTTTCCCCTGGTCCCCTATCACTGGGGCCGTTTGTTAAAAAAGAATAATAAAAGAACTTAAAAAATATTTCAAAAAAATTTTCAAAGCACAGAACAACACAGAGTGGAACATCACATTCTTCACAAAAATATCGTGTTTCTCTCTCATTCTTCTTGCCATGGTGCTGGCAGCACACTTTGCAGCGACCGGTTGGATTCTGTTTCCCTGATGTTGGTGGCATGCTCTTGGGGAAGCGTCTTCCAGGCAGGTACACAGGTGTGACGTCATCAGAGCACCCGCAACCTGGAAGAAGCTCGCTTCCCTGGCTGGTGACGCTTTTCCAGATTTCTTTGGAACAAGGTCAGTCCGAAATTTACATGGCTGATGTCTTCTAAGAATTGTCCTTCTGGAACAGGAGTAGTAGCTCAGCACTGCAATGTTAGAAGGTGTCAAAAGAGTTTCTTCTTCTAAACCTTGTGCCTTTTGCACTCAGTTGGGTAAGAAGTGAGCATCCAATCAGCTGTGTCCGCCGCTTCCATATAGTCGTAATGAGCCACAACAACACATGGTCTCTTCATTTTCTTTGCATTTCTGTTGTGTACTGCAATCACAGTGTCATTGTGGAATGCTGCTAACATTGTCACTTCCTTTTTGCCACACCATCTCAGTGCCATCAGATCACCATAGAGGTTGGCTAGACCCCCAATCTGGTTATTCCTGCATTCCCTCTGGATAAACACTGCAGCTACAAGCACCACTGGTGAGTATTCCAGGGTCAAACAGGAAAAGGGTTAAGAACTGCTTTTTTCTTTAAAGTTATCTAGTCCTGTCATGCTAACTTATGGGTTGAGGAAATTTAGACTAGAGTTTACTATGCATTACAATGAAGGTATAGAACGCATATCTGGTTAGCTATATATCTACTTGGCTATACATCTGTCGGTCAACATAGGTCAGTAGATAGGTGATCTTAAATGGTTTGAGAATATTTATTTTGGGTTAGTCCTTCTGCTAACTGCAATAGTTTAATCTTCACAATTGCTATATATATTATTGTAGTTACCATTTTACAGATTAAGAAACTGAAATGTAAAGAGGCATATTCTCTTAAAAATCATATAGCCAGAAAATGGTGGGATCCAGATTTGATCATATTCAGCCTAATTTGGTCAACCCACCTTCTTAATCAGGCATTGCACACACCAAAGATGATAATCTCTGATACCAGTCTGCAGTCTATTCTCTGTAAGGAGCTGCTATCAACTTTTAAAGTAGTTGATAAGAAATAAGGTTGGTTTTGTCATATTTGGAAGTGTTTTTATATTTTGGTACTGGGGATTGAACCCAGGGGAATTGTACCACTAAGCTAATACCCCCAAGTCCTTTTTTATTTTTTATTTTGCAATGGAGTCCTGCTACGTTGCCGAGATTCTTACTAAATTGTGGAGGGTCTCACAGATTTGCTGAGCTGGACTCGAACCTGCCATCCTCCTGTCTCAGCCTCTCCTGTACTGGTATTATAGGCCTGCACCACTGCATCCCAGCAGAAAGTATCTTTTTGTGTGTGTATGGTACTGGGGATTGAACCAAGGGACGTTCTGTCTCTGAGCTACACTCCCAGCCCAATTTTTTTTTTTTGAAACAGGGTCTTCTTAAGTTACTGAGGCTGGTCTCTAACTTGCTATCCTCCTGTCTCAGCTGCCCAAGTACTGGGATTACAGACATGTTGCATCAAACCTGACTCAAGTCTTCAATTTCTATATTCTTTGTTCTTTCATTATAATACACTGTCTTAATGTTTATTTCAGATTTTAACCATACAGAATGGAAGTTTTGTTCACTTTAAATTGGAATATGTAAATTAAATTACATGTTTATATTTGTATGCTCTGTAATTAAATTATCAATAGACCATTGCATGTAATATATAAGTATATATGATAGTTTGTGATATGATAAAATTTAAATAAATTAGATACCAAACAGTCATAGGTTTATTAAATGGCCTCAGGGGTACCTTTTAGCTTTTATGTAACATGAAAGTTGTATATAAATTAATAGTCCTAAAAGAAATAATTTTCTCATTGTTTAAATGGAGTGTGCATTGAGAACCCTTAGAAGCTGTATTTAAAACTTCTTTAAAAATTGGCCAAAGAAGGTGACCTAACTGAGGGAGTTGGAAGGGGGGTGGAGGGAAACACACTATAGCACATGATGTACATACACAAACCTATAAGACTCAATCACTATCCAGAGCATGAAAGGGAGGGAAGGGGGAGGGAATGGGGTTGGATTGGAGGGAGGGCTAAATGTGCAATGTGTGCATGTATGATGTTCATACCCTGACATATATCAAAATGTATAATTACAATGCACCAATAAATGAACATAAAAAAAAGAAAAGAAAAATTGGCCTACATCTATTGTCTTTGCCTGATTACTTCCTTCTGTACCCTTGAACTCAGCCCCTATAACACACTGCTTTTCTGCTTCACATGTTCTCAATGTGATTATAAATCAAGTTGCTACCAACACCTAGCCAAGGTGGGGGGCAGTGAAACAAATGAGCAAAGCACCCCCCACACGCATGTATATATATGTATAAACTTTAAGGAGAATTATCCAAATGGAAAACTGTTACAACTATATAATCTTTTTTTTTCTTTTTTTGTGTGTGTGTTACTAGAATTGACCCCAAGGGCATTCTACTTCTGCGCTACACCCCCAGTACTTTCACTAAATTGCTGAGGTTAACATCAAACCTCTAGTCCTCCTGTCTCCATCTCTCAAGTACTGGGATTACAAATGTGCACTGCTGTGCCCAGTGAAACTATATCATCTTAATGTCCTCAAGGTAAAGAAAGTATTAGATAGTTCCTTTTACCTAAATCCCAAGAATTCCCCTATTATTTGTTCTTCTGAAGCCTATTTTTAAACTTTATTTTAGATTATAAAGGTTTAAGTTATCCAGAGTAAATATATCCAGAGCAAGTACCCAGAGTAATTGCTACAGTGATTCATGATGGATTGCAGACAATAGAACCTCAATGAGATGTAAAGTATTTATAATGAGTTTTGTCATTGACATGCAAAAAATGACATTGAGATTCCCATTAACATTCCAGAACTGGAAAGTTACTGCCCCAACCATAATCAGCAGTGAAATAGCTAATTAAGTATTTCCCTATGGTCACCTGGAACCATGTGTTCAACAAGAGCAAAGCTTTGAGTGACTAACTGCTGTCATAGAAAAGCTTAGAAAGGTCAAATAATTCTGCAATGAAGGCAGAGGGGAGTTTCTTTCTGACAGTATTATATATATTAAGAGCAAGAGAATGACAAGCTCAAATCTTAAAATTCTTGCCTTGAGGCATGGACTGAAATTCAGGGTCTTTATGTGACTATGCTGAAAGAAGTTCTTCTGTTTTACAGCCCTAAGGCTGAGATCACCAAAACATAACCTCAAAGATTAATTCTGGAGGTTACTGAATTAAAAGTCAGATGTACAAATTTCCAGTTGTCTTATGTAAAGTTCAAGCACAACACTAGAACTAATATAGCCCCAGTAATTGGGACAATTGGAATGTCGTATATGGGAGAATGAGACCAGTTGGACAACTCTGATTCCTCAAATCCTTGTGAAATTTTATGGAAAGTATCTATGTGTTTTATGCAAAAGAAATTGTCAGAATCAAGAATATATACAGGAAAAAAAGAATATATACATGGATTGATATGTAGAATTTGAATAGTGAAGCTAAGAATAGGTTCCAGAAAGATTTATAGGAATTTAGTAATTTGTGTAGTCATATCCTGGAAATCATTTGTAAGATTGGATTTTGACTACACTTAACCTAGGAGGGACGGATTTATCAAAATAGCTACTCGCTGTAGAGTTTCTTCATTCAGTGAACTAGTTCAAGAAGCCAGCTGCTATTTTGGTTTAGATAAAGCAAACCTGGATTCAATTTGCAAACTGACTTTGAAATATCAAAATTCTCTGTCCTTATATAGAAGTACTGTCAAAAACTTTGATATATTAGAATGCTGGATGGGATCTTTGATGTGCATCTTCTCACTCATTGTGGCTATCATGTTGAGAATAATGGACTGAAATATAATCAGATCACATGAAAAGTTAAGAGCTTTATACATTATTATACATTTTATACATTATAAATTTCTATACATTATACATTTTATACTTTATGCATTATTTATATATTATTTGACCACAAGCCAGTAGGCTACTAGAAATGAAAAACAATTGTGACTTCTTGAAGAAGGAAACTGTGAATTTTTTATTTTTATTTTTATTTTTTTGCGGTACCAGGGATTGAACCCAGGGGCGTTCTACCTCCGTGCTACACCCCCGGCCCTATTTTTTATACTTTATTTTGAAACCGGGTCTCACGATGTTGCGGAGGGCCTCACTAAGTAGAGAGAGAGAGAGAGAGAGAGAGAGAGAGAGAGAGACAGGGGGAGAGAGAGAGAGAGCTGAGGCTGGCCGCGAACCGGATCCTCCGGTCTCCGCCTCCCAAAGTACTGGGATTACAAGCGTGCGCCACCACGCCCGGTGGAAACTGTGAATTTTAAAACCACTAATATAAGCTGTGAATCCTTCATTAGCCCTCCACAAAGAGACATGGATTGATATCAAGAAGAATTTTATACTGGATAATAAGAAATATCTGAAACTTTTGGAGAGCCTTGGGTGCAAAAAAGTCTAGAATATCACTGTGGACTACAGGTAAAAATTGGGGGCTTGTGGGGTTATGGTGATAGAGAATGTCTGATTTTAAACCCACATCTATCCTGTACTTTGTTTTGCTTCTCTGGCAAATTTGAGAGCCATAATCTAAATATATATTCTTAGAAAATGGCAAAACCTTCCACTGACTACACTGGAAGGGTTATTATTGAAGGAATGGTCAAGAGGAAGCTGATGGAGATATTTCTGCTTACCAAAATAATGGCTCATTCTTAGGAAATTAAAGGATATTGATAAAATACCTAAAATGTAAGTCAGGGGTGGAAATATCCAAACCATCCCCATTCAAATCTTTAATTTGACCTGGACCATTCCTGATGAGCTTCATAAAATGATGGAATTGTTAAAATTTAGCAAAGACTGACTCCAATTATACTCATTATTCTTGATATTATTGTCTTACTGTAATAAAGTAATACTGGTTATTGGTATCAGCTATTGAAGTAGTTCACTTTTTCTAATAAAACCAACAGTATCCTCTTATTGTAAGAGTATTCATGTGTGTGTGCGTGTGTGTGTGTGTGTGTGTGTGTGTGTGTGTATGTGTGTGAGCTCCACTGTAACAAATTCCACACACATAGTGGCTTAGAACAACAAGAACATATTATCTAAAACTTCTGGATGTTAGAAGTTAAAATGGATAAGTAAAGTTGCATTCTTTCTGGGGAGGATCCATTTCCTTACCCTTTCTAGAAGATATGTTAATTTCCTAGCTACTGGCTAACAATCACTCTGACTCTTCTTCCCTCATCACATCTCCTTGCCTTACTCTGATATTCCTGTATCGCTCTTATATGGACTCTTGTGATGACATTGGACCATCGTGATGATATAAGATACCCTCCCAATCTCAAGATCTGTTACTGAATTGCCTCTGCAGAAACACTTTTCTATGTAAAGCAATGTATTCACAGGTTCTTGGAATTATTTGAATATATTTAGAAGCCATTATTCAGCCTACCATGCTCTTCTATGTTTGTTCTATGTCACAGTTCAATGTATGGCATTAGCTTACACACTCTCCCAATGACCAATACATAATAATGAGAATGTCATGATATTAATATCCAGAGAATAAGAGTTTGCTTACGCTATATACAGATGTTTATAAAAAATTTCATAGGGTAGAAGATAATCCAGAAAAATAGAAGATTTTAACAAATTTTCACTGCAGGAATATTTCTAGAGGCTGAATATTCTAAAGGCATATCAGAATATTACCTATATAGTAAATTAAATGCTGCTCATTTTTGTTCTGCTACAACTAATAAGCACAAACAACACTTGCAAAGCTACTTAAAGTTCTGAAAATGTTAAGGTGCCCTGTTATGACACATTTACCAGATGAAATTAAAACTAGTGAAATTTATATGTGTCCCAGGCCTAGACTAAGCAATACTAGACCACATCATTAACAATTCTTTCCATGAGTTTGGAGACACAGAAGATAAAATGATTCTCATAAAGTCTGTAACAAATGGATAGAGCCTATAGGAATCATAATCTTCAAAATTAGAAAGTAATATCCTAAGATAGGATATTAAATTCATACCTTTGATAGTCAACCACAGAATAATAATTTTTTACATGCTACTAGATTCTCATAAAAGTTTTACAAGTGACAGTGTGATGTTAAGATACTGCTTTCAACACCTTTTGGTTTAAGGCGCTGTTATGCAGTATATGCTGTATTTTCTAAATTATTTGTCATGTGCAGCTCTTAGAGCCAGAATACTAAAGTCCAGAAATGAAGAAAGGATAGCTATATGGAACATTATATACTCGTCACTAAAATAAATCCCATGTTTGCCACCATTGGTTCAGCTTCTACTTCTTCTTTTACTTCTTGATGGTTTCTTTGCTAAGCAGAAATGTTTTAGTTTAATGCCATCCCATTTATTAATTCTTATTTTAATAACCTGAGCTTTGTGGGTCTTATTGAGGAAGTTTCTGCCTGTGCCTGTATGTTGGAGTGTTGGTCCTATGCCCTTCTCTAGTAATTTCAAAGTTTCTGGTCTGAGTTCTAGGTCCTTGATCCATATTGAGTTGATTCTTGTGCAGGGTGAGAGGTTGGGATTTCATTTCATTTTTCTACAACTGGATAACCAGTTTTCCCAACACCATTTGTTGAAAAGGCTGTCTTTGCTCCAACATATGTTTTTTCTCACCTTTGCCAGAAATCAATTGACTATAAGTGTGTGGATTTGTTTTTGCATCTTCTATTCTATTCCATTGGTCTATGTGTCTACATAAATTAAATGAAAATAGAGACAGAACATACCAAAATCCATGAGACACTTTGAAGGCGGTTCTAAGAAGAAAATTTATAGCAGAGTGCCCTCATAAGACAGAAAGTCACCAAATAAACAAAAATAATGATATACCTCAAGGGCCTCAAAAAACAGGAACAGATTTACCCCAAAGTCAGTAGAAGGCAGGAAATAATTAAAATCAGCAGAAATCAATAAAATATAGAGAACAACAACAACAACAAAAAACTATACAAAAGATCAACAAAACAAAAAGCTGTTTTTTTGAAAAGACTAACAAGATTGATAAACCCTTAGCCAACCTAACCAAAAGAAAGAGAGAAGTGATCCAAATTACTAAAATAAGAAATGAAAAAGGAGACAGCACCACAGACAATGGAGAAATTCAGAGGATCATCAGAAACTACTTTGAAAATCTATACTACAATAAACTGGAAAACATGGAAGAAAGATTTAGAGACAAATACAACCTACTTAAATTGAACCAAGAGGATATAGAAAACCTAAACCTACAGATACAGCAAAGAGATAGAAATAGTAATAAAAAGCCTTACATCAAAGAAAAATCCAGTTCCAGATGGATTCCCAGTTGAATTCTACAAAACCTTTATACAATAACTAAACTCAATCCCTCACAAATTATTCTGTGAAATAGAAAGAGATGGAATTCTTGTGAACTCTATGAAGCCAGTATGAACTTAATACAAAAACTGAATAAATGCCTCAAGAAAAGAAAATTATAGACAAATATACTTGATGAACATAGATGCAAAAATCTTATTTTTATTTTCTATTGTATTTTTATACTTCTATTGGTGCATTACAATCTCACATCATAATGTAGTTCATAGTAATAGTGACATACATGCACATAGCACTTGGTGAGATTTCTCCCAGCTCCTTCCCCAATCCCCCCTTTCCCCATATAAGATATGGAGATTGGCATTGGTAGTCTCACATATGTACATAACTTCAGTGGAAATGTTTCCTTCATTAATTCTCCCTCTCCCTCTCCACACTCCCCAATGTTACCTCCCTGGCTCCACCAGAGTCTTTCCTCCATTATCTAAAGTCTCTCTTATATCCCAATTACAAGACAAGGATGCCCACGATCACCACTCCTTTTTAATATAGTTCATGAGATTTCAGCCAGAGTGATAAGGCAAGAGAAGGAAGTCAAAGAAATACAAATAGGAAAAGAGAACTAAAATTATCTCTATTTGCAGATGACCTGATTCTATATTTAGAAGACCTAAAAAAATCAACCAAAAGACATCTAGAGCTGATTAACAAATTCAGCAAGGTAGTGGGATACAAAATCAATCTACAAAAATCAGCAGCTTTTCTATACTCCAACTATGAATCCACTGAAAAAGAAATTGTGGAAAAAATTTCATTCACAATAATCTCAAAAATAAAATATCTAGGAATAAAGCTAACCTAGGAAGACTTCTACAATGAAAATTATAAAACACTAAAGAAAGACATTGAAGAGGATCTTAGGAGATGGAAAGATTGCCCATGTCTTAAACGTTACAATGTCTTGTGGTCATCTTATAAACTTCATACCATCAGATTGGCAGGCAATAAATTATACAAATCATTGGTAAATAGATTTTCTTTTAGACAAATATAATAGGAACACAGCATCTTTGTAGGGCATTACTTTCGCTAATGTGGCAATGGTAAATTTTAAATGAAGACTAATGAAGTGTTATTTTAAATGAAGACTAATGAAGGCAGAATCACAAGAAATCAGATGTTTTAAAATTAGGGTTTAAGGAAAGTACTCTAAAAAGCTAAGTTATTAGGCACAAGGAAGGGGAAAATAGAAGGAATAACACTATAAAGAAGTTATAGGCCGGGCGTGGTGGCGCACGCTTGTAATCCCAGTACTTTGGGAGGCGGAGACTGGAGGATCCGGGTTCGTGGCCAGCCTCAGCTCTCGCTCTCTCTCTCCCTGTCTCTCTCTCTTTCTCTCTCTCTCTCTGTCTCCTTAGTGAGGCCCTCTGCAACTTCGTGAGACCCGGTTTCAAAATAAAGTATAAAAAATAGGGCCGGGGGCGTAGCACGGAGGTAGAACGCCCCTGCGTTCAACCCCTGGTACCGCAAAAAAAAAAAAAAAGAAGTTATAGACATGGACAATTTCAGAAGCAAGTACGATAATGTTTTCTGAATAGGTTGCTGTAAGAAACAAAAGCCATACCTTTCCTCTTTTTTATTTATACTTTTAATAAAAGGAATGTTGATTGCAATCATACATGGCAAAGATTATAAGATATCTAGAGAAAATAAAATACAACAACAACAAAAGCAGGACAAGAAGAATGCACATCATTTAGAGGTCCTGAAATTGCTATAGTAACCCAAGGTTAGGACTGATTCTCAATTGAACCAAGAGAATATAGAAAACCTAAATCAACCAATAGCAAGCACAGAGATAGAAACAACAATAGTCTTCCATCAAAGAAAAGCCCTGGTCCAGATGGGTTTCCAGCTGAATTTTACAAAACCTTTATAGAAGAACTAAACCCAATATTTCACAAGTTATTTTGTGAAATTGAAAGAGATGGAATTCTTCCAAATTCCTTCTATGAGGCCAGTATCACATTAATACCAAAACCAAATAAAGATACCTCAAGAAAAGAAAATTACAGATCAATTTCACTGATGAACATAGATGCAAAAATTCTAAACAAAGTACTAGCCATGCATATTCAAAACCACATCAAGAAAATTTTACATCATGACCAAGTTGGTTTAATCCCAGGAAAGCAAGGCTCGTTCAACATACAAAAATCAATACATGCTATTTACCACATAAATAGAACTAAGAACAAAAATGACATGATCATTTCAATAGACATGGAAAAAGCATTCAACAAAATCCAACACCCAATCTTGTTTAAAACACTACAGAAAATTTGAATAGAAGGAACATACCTCAACATCATTAAGGCAATATACAATAAACCCAAAGCCAACATCATACTGAACAGGGAAAAACTGTGGGAATCCCCCCTAAAATCAGGAACAAGACAAGGATGCCCACTATCACCACTCCTATTCAATATAGTCCTTGAGACTCTTGCCAGAGCAATAAGACAAGAGAAGGATATCAAAGGAATTCAAATAGGAAAAGAAGAATTAAAATTATCTTTATTTGCAGATGACATGATCCTATATCTAGAAGACCCAAAAAACCTAACTAAAAGACTACTGGACCTGATTAACAAATTCAGCAAAGTAGTGGGATACAAAATCAACCTAAACAAACAGTAGCTTTTCTATATGCCAACTCTGAATCCACTGAGAAAGAAATTCAGAAAACAATTCCATTCACAATAATCTAAAAACAATAAAATATCTAGGTATAAACCTAACCAAGGAGTTAAAAGATCTCTACAATGAAAATTATAAAACACTAAAGAAAAAAATTGAAGAAGATCTTAGAAGATGAAAGATCTCCCTTGCTCTTGGATAGGAAGAATAAATATTATTAAAATGGCCATTTACCAAAAGTAATCTACATAGTCAATGCAATCCCTATCAAAATACCAATGTCATTCTTCGTAGACCTAGAAAAATCAGTCATAAATTTCTAATGGAGAAACAAAAGACCCAGAATAGCCAAAGCAATTCTCAGCAATAAGAACCATGCAGGAGGCATCACAATTTCTGACTTCAAACTACAAAGCTATAGTAATAAAAACAGCATGGTATTGGCACAATACCAGACATATAGACCAATGGATCAGAATAGAAGATATAGAAACTTATAACAAATTGATTTTCAAAAAAGGTGCCAGACACATACATTGGAGAAGAGACAGTTTTTTCAACAAATGATGTTGGGAAAACTGGTTATCAATTTGTAGAAAAATGGAACTAAATCCTTACCTCTCACCCTGCACAGGAGTCAACTCGAGATGGATCAAAGACCTGGAAGTTATACCAAAGATGGTGAAATTACGAGAGGAGGGCATAGGGTCAACACTCCAACATATTGGCACAGGCAGAAACTTCCTCAACAAGACTACCAAAGCCCAGGAAATTAAAACAAGAATTAATAAATGGGATAGCATTAGACTAAAAAGTTTCTGCACATCAAAGGAAACCATCAAGAGTCTAATCAGAAAGTCTATGGAATGGGAGAAGATCTTTGCAAGCTATCCCTCTGACAGAGGCTTAATATCTAGAATATACAAAGAACTTAAAAGACTACACTAAAAAAAATCAAGAAATGGGCAAACTAACTGAATAGACACTTCACAAAAGAGATACAAATGGCCAATAGATATATGAAAAAATGTTCAACATCATTAGCAATCAGGGAGATGCAAATCATTTAAACTACTCTGAGATTCCATCTAATCCCAATCAGAATTAAAATCATCAAGAAATCAAATAACAATAAATGCTGGCAAGGATGTGGGGAAATAGGAACCCTTCTATATTGTTGGTAGGAGTGCAAATTAATGTAGCTGCTATGGAGACCAGTGTGGAGATTCATTAGAAAACTGGGAATGGATCCACCATATGATCCAGCTGTACAACTCCTAGGTATCTTCCCAAAGGGGTCAAAAGCAGAGAATTAAAATAATATATGCATAACCATCTTTCATAGCAGCACAATTCACAATAGAAAAATTATGGAAACAACCTAGGTGTCCATCAACAGATGAATGAATTACAAAACTGTGGGAAATACACATAATGGAATTCTACTCAGCAATAAAGAAGAACAAAATTATGTCATTTCCAAGAAAATGGAAGGACCTGGAGAACATTGAGATCAGCCAATCACAGAAAATGAAGGGTCATATGTTTTCTCTCATATGCAGAAGCTAGGGAGTAACTGGGATACCAGAGGGACTCCAGATAATGGAGGAGAAGCCTCAGTGGAACCAGGGAAGTGTTCTAAGGGAAGGGGAAGGCTGAGATTCATAAACAGAATTACTACCATCGACTATGTGTACATATGTGAATAAATATACCAATGTCTATCTCAGTACTCTGTATTGGGAAGGGGGGGAATGGGAGAGCACCAAATGCTGAGTGCTTGTATGTCAATCTCAACATGGTTTACATTATGATGTGAAACTATAATACACCAATAAAAACACATTAAAAAAGGTGGAATTGCAATTTAAAAAATTATCACACATAACGGTCTTCAGATAAAGGAGAGAGAGAGTGGATTGATGGAAGGGGCTTTGGGGAGGGGGAGGAGACCTGATGAAAGCAAAAGTCCCAATACTGCTATATACATAAAGGAATTATTAGTACTGATCTCAATGACATGTATGGGGAAGGGAAGGGAGTAGAGTGTGATCAGGAAGGAAACACACCTAATGTTATGTGCATGTATGTTTCTATCACTCTGTACTTCATTAATATGTATAATTATAATACACCAATAAAATTATTTTAAAAAATAATCATACACATTCAGGTAGTAAATTACAAATATAAGAACTTAAAATAGGAAATGCTGCACAAAGTGTGTCTTCTCTATATTTTTATAGAGAAGGCAGAGCTGCTTAAAATTTAAAAACAATCCAGCAACATTCACAATGACTTCTACATATCATGGTATATTCCAACATACCTTTCATTAAAGGTTTGTATTTGAATCTCCTTCCATCCTATAAGAACCTATACTATGCAACAATAAGAATGCACTAAGATTTAGTGCATCTTATCATAATTTCCATTTCACTATGCTTCATGGTGATAACATAATCATTTCAGAATTGGAAAGAGCACATGCCCAGTGTACCCAAAGCCACTTCACATCAATTGCAATAGAAATACGTGCAGAATATTTCATGCCTCTATTCTATCCTGAGGATTACACCTTTTGTAATTTCCATATGTCATCCAGTTAACATGACAAACAAAGAAGTTGAGGATTTCAGGCACAATAACAGAAGTGCAAGATTTTGATTGACGGGTACATTATAACTTTTATTACATACTGTGGACCCAGGATGTTATAATAATTAGCCTGTCAAGTCAATTGTTACTCTTCATTAAAAATGAATATAAGAGAGCAATTAATCTCACAACTTCAGCTTCATTAGGACACTTTGTTTTTGTAGTCAGTTGCAGTTTGGTCTCAGTCTAAAGAATGTATCATTTTCTAATAGAAGGTTTCACCTTCATTATTTTGATTATGTGCTCAAACAGCAAAATGTAAGCTTATGTAAGAAGCACATAAAAATTCAGTTTTTATAATTTGCCTTTTGAAACTCATTATAGATACAAGAGATCTTTCCTTACTCATTTTCTTCATCTTCATATTATGAAGCTGTGGACTCAGAATGTCACACCCCTTGACAGTGAATCATGTTTCAGAAAATGCTGACACCCACAAAAATAGATTCTGCTCAAGGACTTTTCTACAAGCCCAAGAAATATTGGGAAAAAAAGTGAAATCAGAGCTGAGTTTTTCTTACATAGTAAAAGTTAGATGAGTGATAATAAATTACCTGTTGGCAATCATTTCTTCATTTAGACTTTGGACTGAGTGACTTCTTAGAGAGACTGAAAACTGGCAGGTGAGAGTCATGGCATGGATTATGGAGAAGATACTGGTTCTGCATGCTTCATTCTAATGAAATAAAGACATGATAGATAAGCAGTTAAAAACCAGTTGTTCCTTTTATCCACTGACCAATAATCCCATAAATTGTAAATTAAAGACAAAAGTTTGTGTGGCCAGCAGAAACATCAAGCCATTAGATGAGTAACACAGGAATGGATTCTGAAAGGCAGGCTATTTATTCCATTCCTTCATTCTTACTCAACTTTGACATATAAAACTCTATAGAGTAAATGTCATGATCTCCTTTGGAAATACATCAAAACCTTTGCTGTTAGCAAACTGTTATAATAACTTAAAGATACCCCTACTGCTGTTTATGTGAGCCAGCATGATGCAACACAAAAGAGAATTTACATAGATTAAACAGAACTAAGTCTGAGTCATGTTCCCCCTTCTACCTAAGTTGGTTGGCCTTAGACAAACTACATACACTCTGAGCTTTATTTATATGCACTGTTGTTTGAATATGGTTTGTTCCTCTGAACTCAATCAAGAATTTAATCCCTAGAGTCTTATGTTAATAGTGTTAAGAGGATAGAAACTTAATCCCATTATATTGTTTACAAATTGGGCTTTTTCCAAGTTATTAGATTAGTTTATTAGGTTGGAGCCCCATGACTGAATGTTGGTGGCTTTAAAAGGAGAGGGAAGAAGACCACACGGACATGGAGATACACATAAATTCCTGCCATGATATGAGGCAGCCAAAGGGTCCCTCACAAGAGCCTCGGCCATGCTGATGGACTTCCATCCTCCAAAACTGTGAGCTAAATAAACCTCTTTTCCTTCTAGCATAGCCACTTTATTTATTTTGTTATGGTCATGAAAAATGGACTTAGGTAATACATATTCATTTTATCGGACTGTCATAAAACGCCACACTCTGGTTGATTTAAATAACAAACTTTATTTTCCTCAGTTCTGGAGGGGAGATGCCCAGGATCAAGATGTCAGTAGGTTTTCATTTCTGCTGAGGTCTCTCTTCTTGACTTTCAGATGTCTGCCTTCTCCCATGCCCTCGCATGGTCTTTTCTCAATGAGTATGACTCCTGGTGTCTCTGTACATCCAATTTTTCTTATTTCAAAAGGACACCAGTCAGATCAGATTAGGGCTCACCCTAACAGCCTCAGTTTATCTTAATCACCCCTTAAAAGGCCCAATCTCAAATAGATGCATGCTTTTAATTCCAGCACTTGGGAGGCTGAGACAAGAGGATTGAAGGTTGGAGCCAGCCTCAGCAATTTAGCAAGACTCTCAGCAACCTAACAAGACTCTGTTTCACACACACACACACACACACACACACACACACACACACACACACACATACACACACACCTATAGTAGAATTCTGAAGTACTGGGGATTAGAACTTCAACATAAAAGATTTTAGAGGAAATCCATTCAGCCCATCATACCATATCTAAATAATTGGAACAATGTATTTGTGCGTGTGTGTGGCACTGGGGATTTAACCCGGGGGCATTCTACCTCCAAGCTACATCCCCAGCTCTATTTTATTTTTATTTTGAAGCAGGGTCTCTCTAGGTTGATGAAAGTCTCGCTATTTGCTGAGGCTGCACTCGAACCTGCAATCCTCTTGTCTCAGCCTCCCGAGTACTGGGATTACAAGCATGTACCACCATGCCCAGCTTTTGGATCAATATTAAACTCTATTGCAAGTATTAAAACAATCTGAGTGTTTGTGAGCATTTAATAAATGAAAAAATATGAAATATCAGCTAGAATGTATCTTACACATGGTAGGCATTCAGCATCTTTCTACAACCCCACTCTAAACCATAGATCATCTATCCTTTGATTATCTATAGTTGAGGCTTAGTCCTTAGTGAGAATATGGCCCAAGAATCAGAATCTAGCCGTTAGGGGTGGTATTTTGGACTTCTCCACATGTAGAGACACTCAAATTAAACACATTAAAAACCATAGTCTAAAAAAAAACAAACATCAAAAATATCTGTACTCACTTTCTCACACTCAAATTCAGATGTATTTCATTAGGTCAAACAAATTTTTATTCTGTTATTTCTTTTTCACTGCTTCTAGACATAAATGTTTCAGTGTAAACTCAATTTATCTTTTGCATTTGCTCTGTCCAGTAGAAGTTTGTGTAATTAGAAAAATGTTCAGATTCTATGATGTCTAAAATGGTAGCCACTAGCCATTTGTGTCTGTTGAGCACTTAAAATGCAGCTAGTACAAAGGAACTGAATTTTAAATTAAATTAAAATAGTCACATGTGGATTTTAGTTGCCATATTGAAGGATGTGGTTTTATATCATAGTCCTCAGGTTGATTTAATTTGAAAATGTAGCAAATTCAATTTGATATAGATTTCACTGACATGGAGTTTAGCAATAGAATTGAGGTTTTTCCTTTATAAATAAAGCGTATTGGACTATACAAGCTAGGATTTTATATTGATTAATTATTTGGCTATTGACCATTAACCAATTACATGGCCACCTAAGTGTAGAGTTTAGAATGATTATTCTGAACTACTGAAAATAAAACAGAATCAATGAGCTACCTGAAGTCAACACCTATGACAGCTGTGTTTGCAAGATAGCTCATCTGAACCTGCCAAGTATATAGAGATTGTATCAAGTGAAATATGATTGCCTTGCTTGTGGAGGAATTTATATGGTTCTTGCCCAAAATAAATTTGCTGGTACATTTCTAAGTTGAAACTGGTCCATCTTTTTTATATTTTATTTATTACATTTATTGGTGCACTATAGTTATATATTTTGGTGTCAGAGTATCAGAAGCATGCATGCACATATTGCTCATTTAGCCCTCCCTCAAATCCCACCCCATCCCCTCGCCCTTCCCTCCTTTCCATGCTCAGCATAGTGATCCACTCTGATAAGTTTGTTTATACACATCATGTGCATTAGTGTATTTCCCTCTTCCCCCCTCCCGTCTCCCTCAGTTAGGTCACCTTCTTTGCTCAACTGAAGTTTTCTCCTTCTCTGTCTGGAGTTCCTTCTAAGTCCCATTCTCCCTGGCTTCCACATATTAGGGAGAGCATCCGACTTTTCACTCTTTGGGCTAATCTCACTTAGCATAATGTTCTCCAGTGCCCTCCATTTCCCTGCAAATGATGTAATTTTGTTCTTCTTTATGGCTGCATAAAATTCCATTGTGTTCATATCCCATAGTTTTGTGATCCATTCATCTGTCGATGGACACCTTGGCTGGTTCCAAAGTTTGGCAATTGTGAATTGTGCAGCTATAAACATAGATACACATGCATTAATCTGGTAGTTTGGTTTCAGTTCTTTTGGGTAGATGCCTAGAAGTGGTATTGCTGGGTCGTATGGTAGGTTCATTCCCATTCTTCTGAGGATCCTCCGCACTGTATTCCAAAGTGATTGCACTAATTTGCAATCACACCAACAGTGTATTAGAGTTCCACATCCTTGCCAACACTTGTTGTTGTTTGTGTTTTTAATGATTGCCATTCTAATTGGGGTTAGGTGAAATCTCAGGGTAGTTTTGATTTGCATCTCTCTGATTGCTAATGATGTTGAACATTTTTTCATACATTTATTGGCCATTTGTATTTCTTCTTCTGTGAAGTGTCTATTTAGTTCACTTGCCCATTTTTTGATTAGATTATTTGTTTTCTTAGTGGTGATTTTTTAAGTTCTCTGTATATTCCAGATATGAGTCCTCTATCAGAGAAGTAGCTGGCAAAAATCTCCCATTCTGTCGGCTCTCTGCTGAGGTTCTTGATTGTTTCCTTTGCTGCACAAAAGCTCTTTAGTTAAATGCAATCCCACATATTTATCCTCATTTTAGTTTCCTGTGCTATTGGGGTCTTATTGAGGAAGTCTATACCTGCGCCTATGTGTTGAAGTGTTGGCCCTATGCCCTCTTTGAGTAGCTGCAAGGTCTCCGGTCTGATTTCTAGGTCTTTCATCCATCTTAAATTGACTCTTGTATAATGTGAGAAAGTGGGGTTTATTTCTATTTTTCTGCATATGGTTAGCCAGAAACATTTGTTGAAGAGGCTTTTTTCCAGTGGGTGTTTTTGGCCACTTTGTCAAAAGTAAGTTGGCTGTAGGTGTGTGGGTATGTTCTGGAGACTTCTATTCTGCTCCATTGGTCTATGTGTCTGCTTTTGTGCCAATACCATGCTGTTTTTATTACTCTGGCTTTGTAGTATAGTTTGAAGTCAGGTATTGTGATGCCTCCTGCATTATTCTTGTTGCTCAGAACTATTTTGGCTATTCTGGTTTTTTCTTGCTCTAAATGAACTTAAGGAAATATTTTTCTGTGTCAGTGAAGAATGACTTTGGTAATTTAATGGGAATTGCATTGATCTATAGAGCCCTATTGGAAGAATGGCCATTTTGATGATATTTATTCTGCCTACCAAAGAGCATGGGAGATCTTTCCATCATCTAAGATCTCCTTCAATTTCTTTTTTCAGTGTTTTATAGTTTTCCTTATAGAGGTCTTTTACCTCCTTGGTTAGGTTTATTCCCACATATTTTATTGTTTTGGGGGATATAGTGAGTGGAAATGTCTTCTGGATTTCTTTCTCCGTAGATTTATTGTTGGCATAAAGAAAAGCTTCTGATTTTTTAAGATGATTTCGTATCCAGACACTTATTTTTTTTTTTTTTTGTG
>PVJS01018413.1:0-34906 GCA_004027185.1 Glis glis | reverse complement strand
CCAAAAAAAAAAAAAAAAAAAAAAAAGAAGTGAATGTAGAAGGCACGGGCAAGAGAAACAGAATCGTAATAGCTAATGTGTACCAAGTGTTTCTGTGCCAGGAGAGTCACATGCATTATTTCATCTTTCCGTACACTACATTAGAATTTTTTAATCACCATGTACTGAATAGCAAAGAGACTTTATTGGTGATGTAGGATGGCTACATCACAATTAGAGTGAATGCCAATGTCTTTGTGCTGTTCCAAAGACACTACTTTTTTGAAAACACTGCCCCATAAGACATAGGGGAATGTACAGTAAAAACATTTGACTGATTTTGTTGCTTTTGCCTCTAGTTATATTTGAGCTAGTAATTAAACTTTCATTTATTCTTAAAAGCTTTATTGTGTACCCATAGCCACAGGGGACATGAGGTTTCACTAGGTGTTTGTGACAAATGAATAAATATCTTATATTCCCAAGTAGCTTACAAAAGGAATAGATAGTAGTTATGAAATAAAGTGATAGTATCTTTTAAGAGGGCCACAAAACATATTTGAGAAGCATCAGATATGACATCTTTGAGGAGTTGAAAATACAAGCTGTGAACTAAGATATGAACTGGAAAGAGAAGGCAAATTCTTCATTAAAAGTCATGAGTCAGCTGGGCATGGTGGCACACACCTGTAAACCCAGTACCCAGGGAGGCTGAGACAGGAGGATCATAGCAACTTAACAATAAAATAGGGCTGGTGGTGTAGCTAGGAGGTGGGATTCCCCTGGGTTCAATGTCCAGTACCACAAAACAAAACAATAAAACAGGTGTGAATAAAAAGTTCCCAGGTGATAATATAGGGTAAAGAGGCCCAGCATAAACAGACACATGGCCTTGTCAAATATAAGATAGATAGTACGTTGAAGCTGCAGAGTCACATGGAAGGAGAATTCGTAGAGGAGAGGCCAGAACAATGAGGAGGGTCCCGGTCAAGGGGCCCTCCTCTGTGCCATGCTTGGTTGTTGCCTGCTGCACCACCACACAATTAGCATATGACCTGTTAGAGTTAATATAAAATGTCCCCTAAAGAGCTCATTTTATTATTATTCAGGGTTGATATAATTGGGTCTTGAGGGTTGTAATCCCAGCAGTGGATAAATTCATTGCAATGGATTTACTTGGGTGGTCCCCAGTAGGCTAGTAGGGTGTGGCTGAAGGTGGGTCCCTTGGAATGAGACCTTGGGGATTATATAAATGGTTCTTCCTCCCCCAGTTTTCTCTCTTGCTTCCGGCCTCCATGATGTAAAGAGCACAGCCCTTGTTCTCTCCCTCCACCTCCTGCCGCCATGCCCTGAGATGCGCGGTCCCCAGGCTCACATGTACTGAACCTGAAACCGTAACAAAATAAATCTCCTTTCCTCTAAGTTATGTGGACAGATACTTAGATTATGGCCACAAGAATGCTGATGATACAGACCCAAAATTAGATCAGCATTTATTTCCACCTATTTATTCCAGCACATGAACACACGTAAGCACACACATAACATTTGCATGACAACCTTAGGGATTATTTTGATTCTGTTACCAGGAGACAAATCATTTTCAATTGCATGGGTCAGGTTCTGAGTCAAATGAAGTTTGGATGTAGTACCTGGCTTTCCAGAACGCAATGGTAATTGAGCAACAGAAGTAGCAATGACATTTATTCACCTTTCTCTAGATGGTACAAAACAAAGGGAGGTACCTGGTCTGGAAAATAAAGATTCCAGTTGGATCTTTTCAACTTCTAACTTGTTTTACACTGAGATTTTTTTTTTTTTACTTTTAAAACTTTAATTTTCCCATATGCCAAGTTGTTCTCTTTAGCAGGAGAAATTGGGAAGATGAGCTCCCAATTCCCTCTTGATTCTTAATGTTTGAAAATCTAAGAGAAAAACCTTTCTTGTTTTCCCTCTGAAGTTTGTTTCTTTTCGTTTTTTTTTTTTTTGCCCTTACCTTTGGGGGAGAAAAGGTGTGGTTTACTTATTCTATTGACATTTGAGTTTGCAAAGTAGAAAAATGAATGCAGCATACATGATTAATATTAATAATGATAATATAAGCCCCTACAAAGTTCCCCACTAATCTTATATTATTCAGGCTCTGGTGCATAATGAACATGCTGAATATTTAATAACAGAAGGGAAGAAAACTCAATTGTAGGAATATCTCGAGCTGTCATATATAATCATGAAAAAGCCCCTTATCCCACGACAAAAAAGAACAGACCGGATCTGTCAGTGATACGATATGACATTTTTATACCTTTAGTCAAATGTCACTATGGATTGCAAGTGACATCTTATAACAAAGAACAACTTCCTATAGAATATGAAAAATATAAATCCTTCTTTCCTTGCTAAGAATTCATATCGAAAGGTCATTACAGTGCACATGAAATTCCAACCAAAGCTGGGTATGTTTTCAGTCCCATACCATCAGGAGGCCAGCCTGGGCTGGGATAATTGAAAGCAGGTTGTGATTTGCATAGGCACAGGTAAGAGGAAAGCAGATAAAGGAGGGTGTGCTTGGGGAAAACTGGTTGATCAACCAAGAAATAATAAGAAAATGCTGGATTTCGCATGTCTAGGCCTTTGCATTCTGTTTGTAAGAAGAAAGGTTGTTTTACCTTTTCTTCTTCTTTTCTTTCTCACTATCGTCACAGACACCTCCTTAGGGCAAAGGCGTGTTCCTCACAAGCAAATAAAGACTTTATGAGATACGAAGTTTTCTTAAGAAAATGACTTCTTTTTTTCCAATTCAATTCACCCTGGGAATGAAATTAGTTTTGGTGTATTATGTAAATTGTGAATCTCAGCCCTTTTTTCCTGTATTTGTATATTCAGCATTTTGCATATGACAACGGAGACTAAGATAATATTTGGGGGAAGAGAATAGACCCCAAAGCAATTGACTTTTATTTGGAGAATGAGAAAGCTGCCAGCAAAGGAAACCTTTGCCTGCCTTTTCATAAGACAAGCGGTTACGCTGCAGCTTTCTCTTCCTTTAAAAACTGTCAGCCGGGTATGGTGGTGCACATCTGCAATCCCAGGAGTTGCGAGGCTGAGACCGGAGGATCATAGGTTCAAGCCAGCCTCAGCAACTGAGCGAGACCCTGTTTCAAAATTAAAAAGGGCTGGTGGTATAGATTGAAGGTAGAATGTCCTTGGGTTCAATACCTGATACAAACAAACAAACAAACAAATAAATGAATAAATAACCTGTTACCTCTTCAAATAAGGTTTCATTCCTTCCTTTCATTGTTGTACTTTTATTCCTACCTCAAAAAACAATTAAATGGTGTTCAATATTTCTTCCTGTTCATTCTCATCAATGTTAACATAGTAATATTTGGCTGATGGTATCCACTAAAAGAAGCCCTGACATCCAGTCTAAGAAATCCTCTATAAAATTCCTGTACCCTTGAATTTGCCAAGTACACCTCAGATCACATAACCATTGGATGCTGAGTAGGATTTCTGTTTATCAATATGTTCATACAGCTGAACGTAGTGGCACATGCCTGTAAACCCAGTACTTGGGAGGCTGAGACAGGAGGCTATCAGGTTTGAGGGTGGCCTCAACAACTGAGTAGGGCCCTCAGCAACTTAGAGAGACCCTTTTTAAAAATAAAATAAGGCTGGGGGTGTAGCTCAGAGGTAGAATGCTCATGGGTTCAATCCCGAGTAACACACACACACACACATACACACACACACACACACACACAAACACACACACACACACACACACAAACACACACACAGTGTGCAAACACTGGCGGCCAGAAAGCTATAGCTCTGCGCACGGCAGGGACATTATGATTTAATCCGTCCATTATCTCCATGTAGGATAGGTATGAAGCCAAGCCAGGACAACTGGGACAAGAGATGGAAGTCCAGTGTGTTAGAAATGTTCAAAACTTACAAGGTATATAAAAAGCACACTCTCTTTCTACACTGATTTTTTAAACTTAGTATATTTTACTGTGCCTTCCAGAGTTCCTCATTTTACAGAAGATTCACCTTCCAAAAAATGTGGCATGTGGGTATGAAACCTGAGGTTGCTTATATATAACATTGATAACCATGAAATCACAATATGCAGGAAAGAAGACTAGAAAGTACTTTAAATATTAACAGGAATTGATTCTAGGTGTTAGAATGTGAATAATTCTTTTCATGTTTTTTATTTTAATTTATTGACTATAATTTCTAAAATTCACAACACTAGCTTTTGTCATAATAGAAAATCTAATATAAAATCTGTACAAAATGTATTTCCCTAGTACCTTGTAACATTTTGGTATTAATATGTAAAATTAACAGAGGTTTTGTAGATGAACTAAGTTGTAGAGCTTCAATGACAAATATTGACTACATGGTATATTAAAGATTTTTTCATTCATTTATTTATCCAATAACATTTCTGAATGATTAAAAAATGCCTAATGTGTAGCCAGGCATAGAGTAAGTATTTGGCAAATGTTTATTGCATTACAAAACCTAACTGAGGGAGTTGGGAGGGGGGTGGAGGGAAACACACTATAGCACATGATGTACATACACAAACCTATGAGACTCAATCACTATCCGGACCATGAAGGGGAGGGAAGGGGGAGGGAATAGGGTGAGATTGGAGGGAGGGCTAAATGTGCAATGTGTGCATGTATGATGTTCATACCCTGACATATATCAAAATGTATAATTAAAATGCACCAATAAATGAACATTAAAAAAAACTGTAGGATACTCTCCTAGGGAATAAGATTATTTGCATGGTTAAGATAAATTTCCAACTTACCTCCTTCCATAGCATCACTATCGGAAAAAAGAAAAATAATCTGGCAGGTGAGGGAAAATCTAATTAGAAAAGTCTAATTGTCACACATTAAATTTAAAGAATCTCATGATTCATCTCCTTATATAAAAAGGAAAAATACTATATGATCTCATTTACAGATAAAATCTAACTAGTCCTACTTACAGAACAGAGGTTAGAATGGCTATACCTGGGGGGATGGGGGTGGGGGATGTTCACTCAAGAACACAAAATATCAGGTAGGAAGAATAAGTCCAAGAAATAAAGATCCAGTGTACACCATGGTAACTATAGATAATGGAGGAGAAACTCCAGTGGAGCAAAGGAGGTGGTCTAGGGGAAGGGGGTGGTTGAGAGGAAGAATTAGTGAAGGAAACACTTCCATTGACGTTATGTACTTATGTGAGAATACCAATGCTGATCTCAGTATCATGCATGGGGAAGGGGGGAGTGGGGAGAGAGTAGAGAGAAAACTCATCAAGTGCTGTGTGCATGTCACTATCACTGTGAACTTCATTATGATATGAGACTGTAATGCACCAATAAAAGTATAAACAAAGAAAATAGATCTGAGGTGTTCTAACCATAAAAGAATGATTAGTATGTGAGGTAACCCACAGGTTAGTTAGCTTGACTTAGCCATTCTACAATGCATGCATACATCGAAACATCATGTTGTACTCCATAAATATATACAATTTTATTTGTCAATAAAAATAAAAATAATCCAGGCATGGCGGCACACATCTGTAATGTACATGGGAGGTTGAGACAGGAGGATTTCAGGTTCGAGGCCAGTCTCACAACTTAGTGAGGCCTTCTGCAACTTAGCAAGACCCTGTTTCAAAATTAAATTAAGATAGGGCTGGGGTTGTAGCTTGGAAGAAAAATGCCTCTGAGTTCAACCCCCAGTGCCACAATACAAATAAGTAAATAAACAAACATTGCCACGTCCACATTCAGTGTTTTTGTCTCATTCTTGGGTCTGAGTCTGGTCCATTTTCAAAGTGTCAATCTTTGCATCTATAGAAAGTGTCATAGTATAACACTATATGACTTATTTTTTAACTTGTCTTAACCTTTAAAATTTTAGAATCTGTGTGTGATTTTGCTTTCAAAAATAACACTTGGGTTATTGATTAGGTGCTCAAAAATTATGGATAAATTTGGGGAGAGTTGTCATATTTATTATATTGTTTTTATGTAAGAACATGGCACAATTTTTCACTTAGGGCTTCCTTAATGTTCAATAAAGTTATATGATGAGCTCTATTTTTGCCACACACTTTATTAAATTTATTCCTTGTTGCTTTAAACTTTTTTCCCAATTTTAATAATATCTTATAAATTATCCTTACCAAGTCTTACTTACTGGTGAATAGAAGTAGAGATTGTTATTATGTTAATCTTATATACAGTCACTTTGCTGATTTTTAAATAATTTGTCTGTAAATTATTTTCCTTTTCCATGTAAACAAATACATCAACTACAAGAATTTAATGTGTGGAGACTTTCTTTAATAAAGCAATGTCTAGTTTGCAGCTTAGCCCATCTATTTCATTTTGGATTCTATGCATTTATATTTTTCATTCTTAAAGTTTCTTTTCCAGATTCTTTTTGAAATTCCCATTACTATGTGAAGGATGTGGACATTTACTTACTAATGTGGACATTTATAGGTGCCAGTTTTTAATTAAATTGTCTAATAATTCCAATATCTGAAGTCTTTGGGAGGTCTACTGCTGTGGTTTTAATTTTAGCTGCTGGCTCCTAGTCATTGCAGGGCATTTCCTTAAGATCTGGTGTTTCATTTTGAGTTGATATTGTTTAATATTAATCTCAAGAATCCTGAGTGAGTGGGTGACCTAGTGATCCAGACATTTGAAATCAGCCAGTCTAACTGACCTGAGATCACGGTTACATTTGAATCCCTCCCCTTCCCTCTGACAAGGATCCTCACCAACACGGTGTCAGTGACTCTTGCCTAACTGCTGACTGCCACCCTTGTAGGCCTTTATGATTTGTTTGTTTTGATGTCTTTGGTGTGAGGCCCATAGAAATCTATCTCCCTTACCGCAAATATTTTTAGAGTGTCTTTCCATAGGATCTGGCTTCTTTGGGTGTTTTGCTTTTGATTTTTTTCAAATATACTTTTACTGGTACATTGATTGTACATCCTATCGAGGTTCAGAGTGATAGAAACATACATGTGTACAGCACTTGGTGTGTTTCCCTCCATGTTTTTTTGTTTTGTTTTTGGTTTTTGAATTGGAAGTTTCCTCAGATATCTGGTCCACAATATTGCCAGAAATAGAATCTGCAGACTGAATCTCTTCAAAGATAACATTTGGAATAGAAGCATTTATAAAAAAAATCAACCAAAACCTAAACTGTAATTCAAACTTAGTTTTCACAACTCGGGACTCTTTTTTCCTACAAAACAATAGGAAAAAAGAAAACTGCCCACATATTGTTCCATACTGTATGGAAGACATGCAGGAAGGCATAAAGCAGCTCGTACAACATCTCATCCATTTCTCAGGATCCGCTGCTGCTGGTGGTAATTGCTGTGATGAGATATTTACTTAAATGCTGCAGCACTGGGCTTGTTTGAGCTTCTATCTTCTTGTGTCCTGTCTGGGTGGAGAGCAAGCTCAGAAGAGGAGTCAGGGCCATGCAGTGTGCTCGCAGGATTAGGTTGTCTCCCACAAATCTATCAGTAGGAAAGGTAATTGTCAAGTTCTGTCCAACTCGGAGAGGACTGCCCTGAAGAAACAAGGCCTTTTTAACTCTTCAGGTTTTCTTTTTCAGAATAAAGAATACAATGCTCACATGCATGTTCCTTCATCTAGTTATAAACTAAGTGAAGTGTGCATGTCTGTTGTAACCTACACACACACATGCACACACATACACGCATGCACATACACACACGATTACAGATTCATATAAGAAGTAGAGGAACAAAGAGGTTACTTACACAAAATATAAGGGCAAAATGGTATCTATTTGGGAAAGGGGTACTGGGGATTGAATCATTGAACTCAGGGGCATTCTACCTCTGAGCTACACCTTCAGCCCCTTTTATTTTTTGTTTTGAAACAAAGTCTCACTAAGTTGCTGAGGCTGGCCTTGAATCTATGATCCTCCTATCTCAGACTCCCAAGTATTGGGATTACAGGCATGTGCCACCATGCCTGGCTTTTTTTTTTTTTTACTTTGAAACAGGATCTATGAAATTTCTGGGGGTCTCACTAAGTTTCTGGGGGTCTCACTAGATTGCTGAGGCTGACCTTGAACCTGTGATCCTACTGTCTCAGCCTCCCAAGTACTGGGATTACAGCCACGTGACAGTGCACCCAGCTGCAAAATGGGATCTAAGTGATTACAATATGAAATTTTACCATATTTCCCTATCTTTCCTGATGGACTATGAAAAGATTAGATAAAAATTTCTCCAAATGAGATATCATATTCCTGCTCTCTTTTTTTTTTTTTTGCGGTACTGGGGATTGAACCCAGAGGCGTTCTACCTCCGCACTACACCCCCGGCCCTATCTTTTTTAGACTTTATCTTGAAACCGGGTCTCACGAAGTTGTGGAGGGCCTCACTAGGTAGAGAGAGAGAGAGAGAGAGAGAGAGACAGACAGACAGACAGACAGACAGACAGAAGAGAGAGAGAAAGAGAGCTGAGGCTGGCCGCGAACCCGGATCCTCCGGTCTCTGCCTCCCAAAGTACTGGGATTACAAGCGTGAGCCACCACGCCCAGCTCCTGCTCTCTTAAACAGAAAAGATATAACATATTGAAGAATCGCTTAATGATCACACTGCATTGTTATTAACATCATATTCTCTGTGTCTCTCTCTGTCTGATGTCTTCATTGTGTTACTATGACCTCAAGTGTCCCCAGTATCAATCAGTCAATATATACATACATACATACATACATACAAAATATAGATATATGTACACACATACACACACACACATACACACACACACACACACACACACACACACACACGTATATAAATGGGCTTGGGTATAGCTCAGAGGTTGAACACTCATGGGTTCAATCCCCTATACCACAAAACCTTAAGAACCGTGTTTTTAGAGGATCCGGTGCTTCTTTTCAATAGCCCATATTCCAGTCTTAAGTGAATACTGATTTCCATCATGATGTATTTGACACTAGTCTGTCTCTGTAGCCATCTGTCCCCAAGCAAAATTGTTTTCATTCTTCTACATATTATTTTGATCACTGAGCACAGTTTTTCAAATTGATCTTTATTTTGATCACAATATAAGCCTGGCTCTATATTCTACTTGATTTAGAAGCTTATCTTCCTGCCTTGCATGTGTTTCATACACTTCACAGTCCCTGTGCTATTTAATTTCACAGCTATGGAGTATTGCTGGGGGATGGCTCCATCCCAGTGTCCCTAATTATTCTTCCAAGGCTGCATATTTAGCTCGCTTTTCCTGCCAGGTGTTTTTATCTTTTTCTGTTCTTGTACATCATCCAGTAAGAAACAACTTCTTACATACAGATTTTTTTTCTTTTTCCATTTATTTATTTGGGTATTAGGGATTGAACTCAGGGGATTTCAACCTCTGAGCTATACTCCCTACCCTTTTTTTTTTATTTTGTAATAGGGTCTCACTAAATCTCTGAGGCTGGTCTTGAACCTGCAATCTTCCTGCCTCAGCTTCCCAAGTACTGAGATTACAGCCATGCACCACCACACCCAGCTCCTTTTTCCACTTATTAACTGGATACATTCCTAGAAGCAGAGATCAAGATGTATACTTATTGCTTTAA
The DNA here is from genome assembly GCA_004027185.1 of Glis glis. Classification (NCBI taxonomy): domain Eukaryota; kingdom Metazoa; phylum Chordata; class Mammalia; order Rodentia; family Gliridae; genus Glis; species Glis glis. The sequence goes on along the minus strand of PVJS01018413.1, from coordinate 25,240 downwards.
AATATATTTTTAAAACATGCCCTAAAATTTGTTAGTTTAGATTTCTCCTAACTGTATAAGGGACCCCTTTCTCTCTTGTCACCTCAAGATAAGCAGTGCTATCCACTCGGCTAAGTCTTTCTTGGGGTTCACATATGCATGGAAATGTATTCATTTCTCCATTCCTTAGTTTTCTCATTCAGCCTCCCCCACATGAATTAAGGAAGACCTTACATAACCTGTTAAATAACTGAGAGTCTACAGAACACGCCCATTTATCGCTTATTGCTTTGATCAGTGGCCTTCAATGTTGCTTCTGAGTAATGGTGGTTTCATTTGCTGGTTTTGCAACATCAGTAATAGTTTCACATTGAACATCCTTGTCCACAAAACTGCACTCACCTGGGGTCTCACATCCAGCTTTCCAAACAGATTACCACAGGTGAAGGTACTGGGTCAAAGGCTATTTTTATTTTAAAGTTTAACAGATCGTGACAAATTCTTTCCCCTGAATACTATAGAAACCAGCCAGCGCAGCACAAGTGCTACCTGTGAAGGCAGCCATATTTCTGTACCTTTGCCAGGGATACGTAGGTGCTGGCAACTTGGATTTCCCCACCTTCACACTGCATGCTCACTACCTGCGCCAGGTTCTGTACATGACTTTTATCTTTATCTCCCATATTTTAAGATCTATTTTTGTATTTAGTAATACATACACACAGAGGTTTTTTTATAGTATAGATTTCAAATAACTTAATTCCAAATATAATGCTTGCTTTTGGCTTTGTGTGATTTTTTTTTTTCGGACCGGGGATTGAACCCAGGGGGGTTCTACCTCCGCGCTACACCCCTGGCCCTATTTTTTTATACTTTATTTTGAAACCGGGTCTCACGAAGTTGCGGAGGGCCTCACTAAGTGGAGAGAGAGAGAGAGAGAGAGAGAGAAAGAGAGAGAGAGAGAGAGACAGGGAGAGAGAGAGAGAGAGAGAGAGACAGGGAGAGAGAGAAAGAGCTGAGGCTGGCCGTGAACCCGGATCCTTCGTCCTCCGCCTCCCAAAGTACTGGGATTACAAGCATGCGCCACCACGCCTGGCTTGTGTGATATTTTTAAAACCATATAAGTTTTACAGTTTTAGATAGCCAAATGTTTCTTTTTTTTCTGTAGACTCTCAGTTTCTTCTATAAGAATCTCTCATTATTACAAAATTTATATAGCCCTTTAAATTTCCACAAGGAATTTGAACATTTTATTTTTTTATGTTTATATTTATTCAACATTGCCATTTATTTTATGGATTATTGTGATTTAAGAATACTTTCTTGCTTTAATCTAAATGAATAATCAAAATTTCTACAACCATCACTTTTTCATTGAAATAAAATATAACTTTCCCCAGATATTCCTTGCATTTTTCTAAGAATTTTAGTTTTTGTTGTACCTTTCTTTATCAATCCGTGAGTTGTAGTTGTACATTAAGAAGAAATGCTGTTAATTGTATATTTTGATAAAAATACAGCACTTTTACCAACTTACTTTGCCAATATTTTATTAGAATTTCTAGAATTTTATTAAACATTATTTTATGATCAATGTGTAGAAATAATTTATTTCATGACTTTATAGCCATTTATTAATTCTTTGGGGAGGAGAAAAGGTATGTGGGTTAATTAATTATATTTTCTGGTTAAATATAACAATTTTGTGTTTGATTAGTTGATGCCTGATAGAATTGTTGATTAGTTCCTCTGCTGATAAAGTCATGGGAACAATTGTTTCCAAGCAATTACACAAATTTTTACACAGTTTATGTCTACAAATTTAAAAGTTATACATTCAACTATTTAAAATAAGCACTTGTAAGCCGGGCGTGGTGGCGCACGCTTGTAATCCCAGTACTTTGGGAGGCAGAGACCGGAGGATCCGGGTTCGCGGCCAGCCTCAGCTCTCTCGCTCTCTCTCTCTCTCTCTCTCCCTCTCTCTCTCTCTCTCTCTCTCTCTCTCCTTAGCGAGGCCCTCCGCAACTTCGTGAGACCCGGTTTCAAAATAAAGTATAAAAAATAGGGCCAGGGGCGTAGTGCGGAGGTAGAAAGCCCCTGCATTCAATCCCCGGTACTGCAAAAAAAAAAAAAAAATAAGCACTTGTATAAAATGTGTCCTACCTCCCCATCTTGACTACATCTGTATAATCATCTGTAGAGCCAATTTGAAACCTGGAACTCCCTTCATCAGAATTCTACCCTGATGCACAGTGGCAGTAGACATTCCTGTTTGTTGGTCTCCTAACCATAATCTTTTGCAATTTTCAATCTTTTGAAATTTTCATTCAAATGAAATCATTTGAAATTTTCTTGTTTTTACTTGTTAAATAGCACAATTGTCTGTCAGTATACATCAGTGATAAATTATGGCAGTGTTCAGAGCTTTTGCTATCTTTCATTTCTTCTTCTATTCCTCTCTCTCTCTCTCTCTGTTATTTCATTAATCAGTTTCCTTTGAAAAGCACTGGGTAGAGTCTATGAGAGCAGTGATTATAGTCATGTTCTTTTCTTTACAGAAAATAAATTTATAGGAAATAAAAGTCTGGTTTCTAAGTACGATGGTTGAAGCAGGTGTCTGAGATACCTTTGATCAAGTTAAGATGTCCTACTATTTATTCTTTATCTACTAAAAGTTTTAATGCTAGATGATTGTTTAATTTTTCAGAAGGTTTTTCTTCACATTTTAATATAATGCTTAAGTCTTGCTCTTAAAATCTTTAATGAGGTGTGTAAGATTATGATTTTTGCCTTTGAATATTCCTTCATAAAATAATTTGGTCTATTTTTTCTATTTTCCAAATGTCTATGTCTATGTATACATGTGTATGAATATATATATATATATATATATATATATATATATATGTTAACCACTTTTGGTTTCATTCCCCAAATAGTTTTAAACCTGTCACCTTTTGTGATTATTTTATTCTGCTGTTAAAAAGTGTGACAGTGCTCTCTCTTGGGTTATGGTTGTGTGTCTGCAGTCAGTAGGCACGGACTTCCTTCTTACATTGCTTTTATTGTGTTACATCGCTCATTACAAGTAGAAATCATTAGCTTCTTGAGCACACCAGAAAAATAAGTATACATATATTCAGTTTTATTTGCCACTCAATTGTTCTAGGTTACACAGGTTGCTAGTGTGTGTGTGTGTATGGGTGTGTGTATAACAACCCCCTACACTGAACCATGCCATGCTTTTCTGTATTAGCTGGAACAAGGACTGTGGTCAGGGATTCAGAGCAGCACAGGGAAAACCACTGACGTAAGGTTCCCATTTTACCTGTCCTCTGTGTCTAAGGATACACAGCACCTGGACGCTGCCGGCGGTCACTCTTTATTTAGCTGACAATTCCAGCTGTTGGAAGAGTCAGTCTATTTCAGTATCTTTTTCATTCTTCTCTGTATTTTTCAAAATGAGTTTTCCTTTGTCACTATGTATCACTGCTCTTGCCTTTGACAACAGTCCTCTTGCTTCATAAGTCTTATATAATTTATGCATGTCATGGATGCATATTGAATGCAGAGGCTCTAGGAAGGAGTTCAAGGATTCTCTTAGGAATAAAACACACAAGATTGAAACTGGGGACTCCAATAGTTGCCTTCTGGGTCCTCAGAGGTTTTCATGCCTACTCCTATTCTCCTAACTCTGTTCCACATGGTTTAATGATAAATAAAAGTGAACAATGATGGTTGCTTAAATTATTGACTGCCAAACGAACACTAACCCCTAGACATTATAGGAGTTATAAAAATATACTGAAAGACATACTCATGAAGTATTCTCTTTGAGGTAGAAATTCTTAGTATTTAATTATACATAACAATGTCTTAGAATGGAAAAATTGGAGTATATGGGAAAATGCCAGCAGACTAAGTGTTAAGAGATGTGGATCAGTTTGCACACAGTTTCAATGCAAATTAAATGTAGTGTAACTTTGCAAATCTACTGTTGATAAGTTATTTTAAAAATAAAAATAAATCACTTTATAGAAATTCTAAACACATAGATAAATACTTCCAATAACCTTTCCTTTCTTCCAACTGCTAATTAATTGCAGTATTTTTATTTTTATCTAAGCTCATAAAAACATATGAAATATAAACAAGGTTGTCAGTTCCTGTTTGTTTTTAACTTTCAAATACAGAGTTGCATTACTAAATAATCTTCGTTTTGCCTAGGGACAATACTATAAGGTAATAACTGTAGGTTGATCTCCATTTTAGTAGCTAAAATATATAATTTTTGTTTCACTGGGGATTGAACCCAGGGGCATTCTACCTCTGAGCTACATCCTCAGCCTTCATTTATTTATTTATTTTACTTTGAAACAGGGTCTTGCTAGGTTGCTGAGAGTTTTGCTAAGCTGCTGAGGCTGGTCTCAAACCTGCAACCCTCCTGTCTCAGCCTCCCAAGTATTGGAATTACAGGTGTGTGGCACCATGCCTGGTTTATATATTGTATGATTGAATAGTCAGGCAATTTTCAGGTTTTGTGTGGTGTTTAGCACTCAAGCAATTTTGCTACAAAAATAACTGCATGTATATTCTTATATCCTGAATATGAACTTTTATTTATTTAAAATTGACCCCCACATTTAAGATTGCTGGGGCAAAGCCTATTTTTTTTTTACTGTACAGATACTGCATGATACTCCTAGAAACATCATGGCAACTGTGATTTTCACAGCCAGCAAGAGTAACAACATCAACACCTTCATAACCTTTTATCATGTGGATGAGTTAGAACTTCTTTAAATAATAATTTCAATTTGTTTCTAATTAGAAACACTGAGGATTAGTAACTTTACTGTGTTTTGATTTCGTCAATGATCAATTGCCTACTGCTACTGCATATTTGTGGACTATATTGTGGAAAACATCAAGAGAGTTCATTTTTCCCTGAGTCGAGGTGAGAAATGAGTACCATCAGCCTTTGCACATGCACGCCAACCGCTTCTCATGTCCTTTGGGGGTAGAGACTGGAGGTAAAATGTATTCACCATATGAGGAGTTACCTACCAAATGCCAGATGCGGTGCTCACCTACCGCCATTTGCTCATCCTCTGCAACCGAGGTTCTACCTTGTAACTTATAATAAGTTTCAGCTTCTCTCATTGGATTTTTGAAGATATTAGACAAGAGCTGATTATAGTTGTAAAGGAAACCACTGCACTTGTAATTTAATTCTTTGATGGTGGTGCTAGTCTGACATTTCTCTGGAGATAAAGCATTGCTTTTGATTTACTGCATCAGTTAGATGAGGGGAGCTTCAAAGAGTCTCCACTTGGCAAAGATTCAACTTTCAGAGCATAATTATAAAATGGAAATGATCAACAAAGCCAAAAGTTTCTACATTATTTGGAAGACTAATATCATAGTAAAAGTGATAAAATAGCAAGCCTTTGGGAAAAAATCGATGGACGAGCAATAGAAACAAAGAAAAAGTATGCACATGAATATACACCAGCAAGTAATATTATATATAAAATAGAGACACAATTCCAACTATACTAAATAATGAAAATAATGGTGAGACACCTCTAAACATATTTGCCTCTAAATGAGACAATGTTCTAAAAACTTATAATTACCAAAATGTGGGCAAGAATAACTAAATATGGATAAACTTTTAAATATTAAAGATAATAAAAATTCTCAACAAATATTTCCATACTATTTTTCTGATGCTTCAAGCTTTGAATATTAGAAAATACTGATATTATAAGATCCATAGTGCCATCAGATAATTAGAGGGAATACTCCCAAAATATTCTTATATATCTGTATCTTTATATCAGACTGGCTCAGTGCCATATCTACATGGTATTTTCACTAATGAATACAGACACAAAAGTTCCTAATCTATCAGCAGGCAAATCTAGTGAGGTGTAAAACAATATTACATGACAAAGCCACATGTCTATGAATGCAAACTTGTACAACATTCTAATGTCTAATGGTTTTTTCTACCACATTATGAATTATAGAGGAGTTGTAAAATTTTCCAAATAAATGTAGAAAATTTAGTTGATCTATTTCAGTACACATTTGTTTTAAAATTCTTAGCAAACTAGGAATAGTAGAAATCTTATTTGACATGATAGATTGTTTGCAAGTAGCGTATTGTGCCTAGTGGTAGAGATTAGAAGTTGTTTTCATTATTTATTTATTCATTTATTTATTTATTCATTCAATTCTGCACTGGAGATTGAACCCAGGGACATTCTGCCTCTTACCCACAGCCCCAGCCCTTTTATTTATTTATTTATTTATTTTTGAAAGAGCTAATTTGCTGAGGCTGGCCTTGAACCTGTGATCTTCCTGTGTTAGATTTCCAAGTACTGGGATTACAGGCATGTGCCACCACACCCAGCTAAAAGTTTGTATCTTAAATTTAGAAATGAGAAAAGCACATTCCTTATTATTGCCTCCATCAATATAGAAAGAGGCTATGGCCAGACAAGCAGGAACAACAAATAAATAAATAAAAGAAGGAAAGTTTGAAGGGAAGAAATAAATCTGTCCCTAACTGACTTTGATTCTTCATATGTAAACATATAAAGGCAGATGTACAGAATAGGAGTCATCAGGCTTGCTTAACATATAATCCATATATTAAAATTAATTAAGTCTTTTCCTCAATTTATAGAAGATATACTTTTAAGAGTCATACATTTGCAGTAGCCATAAAAAAGACCTTTGAATGAAAGCTAATAAAATTTATACATGGCCTTTACTGAAAAATTTAGAATATGTGTATATATATAATATGTATATATAAGTAATAAGTATGATGTGTGTATATGTATGTGTGTATATATGCATATATGTGTATATATGCACATATATATGCATCTATACATTTTTTTCTTTATAAAACACCCAATATTATAGCCAGATCAATTGTTCTAAATGGTATCTATACAGTGAAAGTAGACTTAATTAAAAAAATTTAGAGTGCTTCATGGAACTTGTCCAGTAGTGTCTCAATTGTAAAATATGAAAACAAAGAGAACCAAAATTAGCTAAGGCCACAGTATTACACAGAAAAGCGAAAAAGTGGAAACAACCCCAATGTACATGGACTGATGAATGGATGAGCCATACATCTATGGTAGATCCATGTCATGAAATATTATTTGGCAGTAAAAACAATGAAATGTTTATATATTCCATAATAAGGGTGCCATAATATTCATGTTTGAAAACATGCTAAACAAAAGAAGCCAGTCACCAAATGAAACATAGTTTATGGTACTACTTATATGAAATACCTGAAATGAGAAAGCCTGTAGACATGGAAGGCAGGTTGATGTTTCTCTATGGCTATGTTGCCAGGAATAGAAAATGACTGATGCTGAGTACTGGATTTCTCTTTTCAGTGATAAAGAAAATACTAGTAGATTAGTGGAAGGAGATTTGGGGATGGAGAAGGTTCAGAAGGGAGGAGACTTGATGAAGGAAACAGCTCAAATGATCCTATGTTATTCATGAAATTATCAATACCAAGTTCAATATTATGAAAGGGGAAGAGGAGGGAGCAGGGAGGGTTCTGGGGAATTTCATTGGTGCTATGTACATATGCTTCTATCAGACTAAACCTCACTATGATGTATGGTTGCAATGCACCAATAAAAGTGTATTAAAAAACCAAAATGTTCTAAAATTAATTGTGATAGTAGCTGTACAACTCTGAATGTACTGAATGAAATGTAATTCTTCTCTGTAAGTATGTGGTTTTATAGTATGTAAATTATGGCTTAAAAAGATATAGAAAATTATTAGCTATAACAATTTCAAAGAAGAACAAGCTATAATTATTATGGAAGTATAAATTTTATACTGTGATTGAAAAGGACAAACCAATGAAAACAACAGGGAGACCAGAGATGGACGGGTGCTTTCATGTAAATTTGTTGTGCAATTTAAAAATGGGTTCATAAATAATTAAGAAAGGCTAGAGATGTAACTAAGTGGTAGAAAACTTACCTAGTATGCAGGAGGCTCTGGGTTCCATCCCCAGTACCACAAAAAAAATCAGAGATAAAAGTTAGAATACTCAAGAAATAATTCTGGAAAAAATTATAATTTAATCCATGACAGAATATACAAATATAGACCACTCTAATCATTAAGTATTCTTTCCTTATTTATTCATCTGCCACTATTACTAAGACTATCCATGAAGAACTGAGTTGTGAGAGTATACTTTGGTCATTAAAACTTGTAGGGAATTCTGTAAAGCAAACACATATTAAGACTTCTTGTTAAGCTGGGCGTGGTGGCACACGCTTGTAATCCCAGTACTTTGGGAGGTGGAGACCGGAGGATCCAGGTTCGCGGCCAGCCTCAGCTCTCTCACTCTCTCTCTCTCTCTCTCTCTCTACCTAGTGAGGCCCTCCGCAACTTCATGAGACCCGGTTTCAAAATAAAGCATAAAAAAAAATAGGGCCGGGGGTGTAGCGCGGAGGTAGAACGCCCCTGCATTCAATCCCCAGTACCGCAAAAAAAAAAAAAAGACTTCTTCTTTATCTATTCATTCATTAAACAATGAATTTATCATTTCCAATATGTTAAGGTAAAAATCATGAAAATCAAATCATGGTTCCTTTATGAGTCTTGCAATCTAGTGTGTAACACAGACAAATATTAACACACACACACAAATTGTGGGCTTAAAACAAGCAATATCTAAATTCAAAAGGGTATGTGTGTGTGTAGTAGTAGATGGCCTCAGAAAGTGGCAATTAACCTATATAATTCCTGACATATCCAAAAATTTTCAGGAATCTACGTACCAATATGTACTGAAATGGTTTGGATTTAGAATGTACTCCTAGCCCTCCCAGAAACAAGGTAGCAATGTTGGAAGCAGAGATTGCTTACTAAGGAGGGGTCCCTGGAGTGGTGGCCTTGGGTATTGTATGAGGTCTCTTCTCCCTCTGCTCTCTCTCTCTCTCTGCTTCTGGCATCCATGATGCGAGAGTGGAATTTAGCATTCTCCCTCTTCCTGCTTCCCACCTCTATGCCCTAAGTTCTGCAGACCTGGCCTCACATGGACTGAAATCTCCAAAAACTGTGAGCAAATAAATCTTCCTCTAAGTTGAGTGGTCAGCTCTTTTTGATTGAGGCAGTGAGAATGTTGGTGGAGACAGAAATTGGTATCAAAGGAGTGAGCTCACTGCTATTTCTAATGCTGACAATGTGGATTGTGAGTCTTTGGAGCTGGTTTATGAGAGGAAATTGTAAGGGCCAGAATGTGGCTAGAAAGGTGAACAGTACAGAATATATTTAGGAGATTTCAGAGGGCAAAGAAGACTTCATAGGAAAATGTAGAGGCCACATGTGTTACATTTTGGCAAAGAACTTATTGGCATTTTGCCCGTGTCCTAAAACTTTGGGTGATGCTAACTTTAAAGATGATGGACTGATTAAACTGGTAGAGGAAATCTCAAAACAGCAAAGTATCCAAAATGCATTATGGACATTGATGTCCACTTTCAGGGAATTGTACACCAAATTTTGTAAATGAAAAGTAAAGTAGAGAGACTTTATAGATTTGCGCTTCCGCCAGAAAGGCATGTGTAAAATTGGGACCCAGAGAGATGATGTGGAAAAAAGTAAGATGGATGAAAGGAAGGAGGAAGCAGTGGCCATGATAGAAATGGGTTCAGTGATGGCCTGGATGTTGTCAGGCCCAGAGACTATGATGGAAAAGGTCCTGGCAGCCATGATTTAAGAGAACTTGATGACATTTCTTGCTGCTGGTCTATCTCGGCACTCATTAATGCTGGCTTTGCTGGGAAAAAAGAAGGTCAAGGAGGCTTCCCCCCAGATTTAAAAGGAAGGCCTGGGAAGCCAGGAAATGTGTGGCAGGATCAGAATACCTGTAAGCAGGCCCCAATAGGGCAATTTGTGAAGCTGTGATGATGAAGCCAAGGTTGCAAGGAGGACTCCTGAGATTTAGAGATGCCAGAAATATGGAATGACTGTGAGAAAAAGATGCAAGATGTGAGCAATGGAGACAGGCTAGAAGAGCCCATATGCTGCCCATTGTAATCAACCAGACTATTGGGGCTGGGCTGCCAAGGCCTCTTGGAGATCATATCTCACCACATTACTCCATTTTGGAATGCAAATGTTTACTCTTTGGATACATCTAACTTGCTTTTTGTTTTGGCAGAAGCTCACAGCCAAGAGGTTACCTTGAATCTCCAAGGAGACTTTGGACTTTGGGACTTCTGAAAAATGTTAAAACTGTCATGATTATGGAACTCTTAGAGATGGATTAAATGCATTTTGCATTGTAAGGTGACTATGAGGTCTAGGGGACAGGGGTGGAGTATAATGGTTTGTATTTAAAATGTCTCCCTAGCCCTCATGGAAACAAGATAGCAGTGTTGGAAGCAGGGCTTGGTTGCTAAGTTGGGTCCCTGGGGGTGTAGCCTTGGGGATTATATGAGGTCTTTCTTCCCACTACTCTATGCTTCTGACTTCACAATGTGAGAGCAGAGCCCTTGCACTTTCCCTCTCTCTGCTTCCTGCCACCATGCCCTGAGCTCTTCAGAATGAACCTAACATAGACTGAACCTCTAAATCTCCAAAAACTGTGAGAAAATAAATCTTCCTTCCTCTAAGTTGTGTGGTCAGTTATTTATGGAATTGAGAATATTGACAAAGACAGGTACCATTGTTTCCTGTAATTTACAGTGGCAAAGTAGATTTGGAAAACAAAACAAACAAAACAAACAAACAAACAAACAAAAACACACTATGAACTCCATGATCTAATGACTTTTCCATAATGGTGAACAGAGACGAACCTGCCCCATACAGAAGGAAATGGATGGAGCAAAGTGTTCTTTCCATTGCCTCTTTTTTTAAGGTATTTTTTTATCTTTGTGCAGAAATGATTGTCACTGAAATATGGGGACAGAGCTGCTGTGCATGAGTTCAGAAGAGAAAAAACCCCTCAGAGATACCTGGGGTATACACAGATGTCTTTGATGGAAAATTCAGAGATGGACAAATTTTTCACAAGGAAATAGGATGGGAAAAATGATAGGAGGCATTTTTCTGATTAGCAATTTTTCTCCTTAGGTACATGCTGCTGCTTCTCACCAACCTCAAGTAATTTAGCTATTTAATTTTCAAGAAGTCTTTGCTATCTAAGCAGGTGCTAGAATTCAAGCAAGCAAATAAATTTAATATTCAGAAGTGAGGCTATGTTTTGACTTTCCTGCAGTGTTCCTATAATTAAGATAGGAGTTGAGATTAGAATAAAAGATAACATATTGCTTTTGGTTTTTTTGTTCATTTAAGTGTGGTTCTTCAAAATAACTTTAATCTGCATTAGGCTGCAATATTATTTGAATAATAATGCCAGGGATTTATATGAAAACCTTCCCCAGGGATCTGAAGGAGTTTTATGGATGGTATCTAATTACTTGTCTTAATAGCCCTGAGTAAAAGAGGGTTGGGGCCACTGACCCCATTATCATAAATGAGAAAATGTAGGTAGGAAATCCTAACTAGCATCACTTCCAAAATAGTTGTCATGGTAACTTGGAAATGCTCCCCTTCCTTACCAAGAGCCCTTTCTTTAGTGCCAAGCATTACAGTTTGTGAGGTGGAGGCATGAACTTGGGCTTTGCAACCAAGAAGACATGTTTTGAAATCCCAACTCTGCCAGTTATTAAACTGTGGTCTTGGACATGTGGCAGAATTTCTTAAACTTGGTTTTCTCATCCATATAATATGAATGGTTAGTGTAGTGTCATTTTTAATATAAATTAAATTTATTTTAACTGATACATAAAAACATAAAAATTGCACATAATGTGATGTTATATGTGATGGACATATATATATTGTTAAATGTAATGTTTTGATGCATGTATACATTTCATAATATTCAAATCAGGTTAAACATGTCTATCTCCTCAGACATTTTTTTTATGGTGGAAACTTTCAAAATACTTTCTTCTAAATTTAAATATACAGCTCATTATTGTTATCCACAGTCACCACCCTACTGGTCAATAGTACACCAGAACTTCTTGTTCCTGTCTAATTGTAACTTAGGGCCCATTGATTAACCTTTCCCCAACCCTCCTGCCCATGTTCTCACTTCAGTCTTGAGTAAGCACCATTCCACTCTCAAATTCCATGAGGTAATTTTTGAATACTCTACATATGAATAAGGTCATGCGGTCTTTGCCTTTCTGTGCCTGTCTTATTTCACTTTACTTAGTTCTCCCTATGCTGTTGCAAATGACAGGATTTCATCCTGTTATTTTCCTATGTCTGAATAATATCCTGTTATGCATGTGCACCATATTTTCTTTTTCCATGCATCAGTTGATGGACACATAGTTTGTTTTTCTTCCTTAGCTACTGTGACTTGTTCTGTAGTAAGCAGGGAAGTGTGATGTCTCTGGCAGAGTAGTACCATGTACCTACATAGTGCATCATTAATTCAGACTTTCACTTTTAATGCGTCTGATTCTTCAGAGGTTCTGCATTTATGGAATTACTATATATTTATATTGACCTTTTCTGTAGAACATGGAAGCAATCGTCGTAATCTTCCCTGCCCTTATTTCTAACAGCAAAATGATTTTGAATTGGTAATTGATATCACCCCAGCCACATAAATAATCACTTTTGGCACAGGAAAATTTTATGAAATGGTTATATATATATATTTATAAAATGGTTTTGGAGTACTAAAAAATTAATAAGCTGTGGATATCACTTTAGCTTTGGAAGGAAAAACTTGAAGCAATGGAAAAATCACATATAAATAGATATGGCAATATAGGAAACAAAATATAGGAAAGTGCTCTAGAAATTCAACTTCTTTATGATAAAAGGGACCCCTTAAAATCAGCATGCATGGAAATGCTAAAAGTGTTTTAGTTGAGGTCATATGCCTAATATGACAGATAGATATTATAGTAGGAATCCCTATATTTATCAAAGTTTGCAAGTAACATGTGATTTACCTTCTGGTTATAATATCATATCAAGAAACATTTAGGTCCCTCAGATTAGTGTATGTCTCTCCAGAAGAAGTAACTTTGTTGACAAATGTTATCATTTTTTGTGCTTGTGTTGATAAAACAAAGTTTTATTACAGTAGGTACAAAGCTGCTCTAATAGTTCCTGATTTCTCAGCCCTTGGCGGGCTGCTCTGAGGCGAGGCATTGTCAGTCCATGGAATTTCCAGAATGAAAAAGAGAGTCTTTTTCCCTAAAGGTTTCTTCAAAACAATGAACTCTGCAAGTTCACACTCATGGGTTCTTTCTTCTTATGACCTTTGTGCCTGCTCTGCCTTCAACCATGACTTATTACTTTGCACTGGTTACCCTTCCTCGATCATCTGTACTTAAACCGCTAACAAATCTAGAGTTTAGGGTGAAGTGCACAAAGTCACCTGAAATCATCATCCACCTAGTCCTAAAGCTAGGAACACAATAGTTCTTTCCTCTTACCAGAAGCCCTGAGATGTGGTACACCCCGGTTAGATTCCTGGCTCTGCATGTACTAGCGAGGTGAGTCTGAACTAGTCATTCCTCTCTATCTTCTCAGCTGAGTTGGTGGCATTGTTCTGCCTCTCGAGGGACATTATGGGGGTTGATTAAGTGGTGCAACCTATGCCAACATTACACAGACATTAGAGACTCAATGAGAAATGCATATTTTATGTTCTACTTTATCAGGCTAAAATGTCAAAGGTCCCAGAAAGAGCATCTGAATCACAAACTTTTCCTCCAGAAGTTTAAGGCAGCATCATTTGTTATCTCTTTTTTTTTTTTTTTTTGCAGTCCCAGGGATTGAACCCAGGGGCCTTCTACCTCCGTGCTACACCCCTGTCCCTATTTTTTTATACTTTATTTTGAAACCGGGTCTCACGAAGTTGCGGAGGGCCTCACTAGGTAGAGAGAGAGAGAGAGAGAGAGAGCGAGAGCTGAGGCTGGCCGCGAACCCGGATTCTCCGGTCTCCGCCTCCCAAAGTACTGGGATTACAAGCGTGCGCCACCACGCCCGGCTCATTTGTTATCTCTTAAAGGGGAGCTGGAAGTTCATTTTTTAATGCAAACTAGTGTGATGATCTTCCTCTAGAACAATGACAGTTACATAGGCACCTCAAGGAAGTATCGTATTTGCAGGGGTTGGTTTTTCCAATGAGAGACCTCTGCTTTTTATTCACCATGCTTGAGGAAAAGACAATAAAATGAGGAAAATGTTACACTCAGCAAATACAACTTTGCAGATACACATAAAGAGGGCAGACTACTAGCATACTATGGAGTAAAAATCCCCTCATCCCACTATTGTCCTTCCTAAATCTTTCCTCTTTGCTTCTCCTCTCTTCTCTGGGGCCCCTGATCTACTTCTAATTGCTCTTATGAGGACGAGACCAGGAGGCATTAGGATGCAACCAAAACAGAAAAAAAAAGTATGTGAATATGCTAGGAGGAAAGCACAGTTGCTCCCTCTAAAAATTCTCAATCAATAGGTAACCCAGGGTTCCAAAACAAAGAACAAAGTATGTTAGTTTACACACCTGTTTGAAAGCACTGTTCTGTTTAAACTCAATTCTTATGTTTTGTGCCTAAGAGGCTCTGGGAATGGAAAGCAAAGCAACCCTGTGAGTGCTAGTAGTGGAAAAACTAAATGTGAAGGTGAGATTACAAAATGAATTTTGAGCATGCTATATTAGAAATAGCTCCAACATGCTAAAATGGAAATGTCGCAATTTGGTGTAGGACTGATGCATGTAGAACTCAGAGAGGAGCTTTGATGTTATAGATTGATTTGGGTGCCAGTAGCAGATAGATAATATGTGAAACTATTCTTTTAGGTTTCTAACCAAATGCTGCTCTGTTTCTTGGGCATAATAGTTTGGTATGATAGGCACATGTGTGGTTTGACTACCTCAGTGGATTATAAGTTTCTCAACAAAGGGTCTGAGTAAAATGCATGCTCTCTAACACAGGATTAAACATATAAAATAAATATCATTAAATATTAAAGTTTATTTGCTTCTATTTGCCTCTATTTTATTATCTGCATTATGATAGCCTGAGCTGAGCACTATGTTGTTTCTGTAACATCTATGGCTCTGATTTCATATGCTGTTGAATTGAACTATCAATCTCCTGTTGATTGTTTATTAAATGTTTGTAGATAGGTCTTCAAAGCCCATGATTACATCAGATATGCTAGTTATCATTTTGGATGAGAAATGAAGGGCCTCAATTATGGCCCCAAATAGTTTAGTGTCCAAAAACCTGTGTGGACAAGAAAACATGGATCAAGTGAATAGTTTTCATATTGAAAAAGAGCACTAGCTGTTTCATCTCATTTTATCTATATGAAAAAATACATTGAGGTGAATTTTAGAAATTTGTGACTCTTCACCTACTATGTCTCATAGAAGAGAACGGATAAGAAAAATATTCTTTTGGTACTAGAAATTTGAACGTTGTGAGTTCAAAGGAATTTTTAAGAGGGAAAAAGGTGGGTTTTTTTTCTTATGGAAGATAGCAATGTAAAGAAGAGTGTTTTTTATCTATGTGAGTACTGCAGAGATGTCAAAAGGTCACCTTTCCCAAGTGTGTTGACTGCCTGGTGGTTATATCTAGAGGTTGAGCTTCAATGAGCCTCTCTTTTCTAATGTCAAAGTGTAGATAATGCCAAGAACTAGTTAAAAAATTCAAATTAAGCAGTATAAAAATAGAATCATACATATAAATATATATGTATTCATACATATATATAATACATATATATAATACATATATATAAATCATACATATAGAAATAAACATACATATATATAAATAAACACACATACATGTACATATCTCTTTATATGCATTTTATTTGTTTTTGTTTCTTGTGGTAGTAGAGATTGAACTCAGGGGCATTCTACCTCTGAGTTACAGCCCTAACCCTATTTTATTTTTTTTTATTTTGAAATAGTGTCTCACTAAGTTGCAGAGGGCCTATTTCCATGATTAAAATATAACAGTTGCTCAGTGTTTAAATATGTATATAAAAATAACAAATGAGAAATTCTTGACATGTCATCAAAATAGCTTTCAATCTTTTAGAAAGAATTTATAAGTTGGATAAAGCAACATAAGGAGGAGCATCAAGGATGTAAAAAATGTGTTTTGAGTGTTCAAATCAAGGACTGATTATACCCAATGGTGAGTGAGAACCAATCATTACCGGGGTGCTCTGGCCTTGGAAATCTTTAGTCTAGAAAGAGAGGAATTTTCCTTTAATCTATTTATGAAATGAATTGTCTGTGATTGTTATAAAGGATCTTTATTTTATTTTACTTTGTTTTTGTGGTACTGGGGATTGAACCTGGGGGGGGTTCTAACTCCAAGCTATCCCCCCAGCCCTTTTTATTTTTTTTTTCTTTTAAAACAGGGTCTTGCTAAGTTGTCGAGAGGCTCATTAAATTGCAGAGGCTGGCCATGAACCTGCAATCCTTCTGTCTCAACCTCCCAAGGACTGAGATTACAGATGTGCACTGCCATGTTCTGCTAGGATATTTATTTTTTAAAAGATATTTTTGTAGTTGAAAAAGAAGAATGACTAATTCCAAAGGAGAAACAAGAAAAAGTCTCTGATAGTTGATTATATCTGAACAAAAGCAGAGAGAATGTGTCATCAATAGGGCAAGAGGGCACAGATTTTGAAGGGGACAAGGAAGTGGCCTGGTCACCATGAGAGCTGTGTACAATTCATTAGACATACTGTACGGAGAACAGAGCAGGAATGAACTAGAGATTGAGGCTGGGAAATGTTTGAGGATGACTTTACATACCACAGAGGTGCTTGGGTTTTATTATCTTTACTTAAAGGAACCATGGAATGCCTCTTTTATTGCGTAAGTACGGTGGTTATGTTGTTATTGGTGTATTGTAGAAAAGTAACTCCAGTTACAATGTGAACAAGATAAGAAAAGCAGAAGTCTTTTACTGCCAAGGAATGTATTAGGAGGACTTACGTCCAGAAAGAAGAGTTAAAATAGAAAAAGGAAAAAAGAAAGCATATGTAAAGGCAGAATGCAGGAGGAGGGGAGAATTGAAAGCCCCACAGCCTTGCCACCCATTCAGGGAAGTCACAGAGACCCACTGATGGCACCTGGTGCAACAGTAAAGCCAGCAATGGGTTAGGAGGTGAAGTATGAGTCTAGTCTTCGATAGATAGGAAGGCTAGAGATAGAGGGAAATTTGGAAATGATCCTTGTAGGAAAGACCAAGGACCACCATAGATGATAAAATGTTCCAAAATACAGCTTCTTCATCTAATAGAAAAAATAAAATCTAAAGAAATGAAGTTGTCATAAAAAATCTGTAAGATCCTCTCAGTGAACAAATTGATTCTGTGTATTTACCAATATTCCAGGCTCTGTTATAGGAGCACAAGAAACAACTGAAGAATGTTCTTAAAGCCTTTGCTATACTGGAACTTGGAATACAGTGGGTACAAGTGACATTAGTGAATATATAAGCACATTCATGGGTAAACACATGAGATAGTATCATATGGTAAAAATTGCCAGATGGAAGGTGTGGTCAGGGAAACGGTGGTAGGAAGTTGGAGATGAAGACCATGTGCTTATCTACAGCAGTCAGGGGCCCTTCCACACCGGGAAGGTGCCAGCCCACACCAGAGTCAGGAAGAACAGTGATTCTGAGAGAAAGGCTTTGGATGTTTCAGAAAGAGACAAAGGATCAAGGTGGCAGGGACAGAGCAAGTCACTTGCCACGTGGGAAGGAAAGAGGTTAACAATGGGGCTGTGAGAAATGGGAGTAGGACTCTCTAAGACTCCAGGGGGTCAAACATAAACTTTATGTAAAAACCTATCCCCACAAGACAAGTTTACAGGGGCATCAGCCTATGCAATATTGCTCAATATGGACAGAGGTAATGCCTACAGTTAGTAATTTCAAAGCATCTGTCTCATAGGGGTTGAAACTGCTTTTAGTGGCTTTATTTTACCATGGTTCTTTTTTTTTTTTGGAGGGGGGATTCCATTTTATATTTTTATTTTGAAACAGGGTCTTGAAATGTTACTGAGACTGGCCTCCAACCTGCAATCCTCCTGTCTCAGCCTCCCAAGTACTGGGATTACAAGAGTGTATGACCACACCCAGTTTGGAGTTCTTTTTAAAATGTCCATTCCATTTCTTGTCCACATTTGTATGTAGGCACAGGTGCAGAAAGTAAGGACAAAACTATTTTAGTCACTATAATGAAAAACACTCACTGGTGATGCCAGTTGGCTCACTTCTGCTATCCATCCACCAGATTAGATTACAGTTGGATTAATAGAGCTACTGCATGTAGGGTAACAAACAAAACAAAGCAAAAACCCTCTGGCAGAGCCTAGACTGCAGAACACAACCCTCACCCTGGAAACCTGGTTTGGAGTTCCTTTTCTTTCCACTATTGTTATTTCTCTTCCTCACACAACACCAGTCACCTAATGATGTGAGCAGATGAACAAAATCCTGCTCTGGCCTTTATGTCAAACCTGACCAATTTCTGAGAGGTAGGTCAAAGAGAAAAGATCAAAACGCATCCTGTGCAAATGCAAAGGGTCATTTATGACCAATGAAACTCACTGGAATCATCACACTGAAAATAATGGGTACCAGTGAAATCTATTCCAATACAATGACTTTCAGCTTCTCCACCACTTCCTCTCAGGACCCACAGCTGCATATCTATTTGTCATTTTCTCTGACTCTTCCCTTATCCCAAAATCTTTAGCTCTGGCTTTCTCTGCTGCAATCCCAAGAATCTCATCTTGTGACTGTTGCTGAGATGATACTTTACAATTTTATGACTAATATACATAAAGAAGCAGGAATGAAAAGTAACGAAGAAAACACAGTAACACCAAGTGTAATTTTTGATTAAATTCCCATCCATGTCTCATATTGAAACCACTCTATGAAACAGACTTTCATGTTACCATCATTATGTATCTTAAAGACATATTATCATTTACCAAACAGCTAGCTTGTTTCTAAAATATGTGATTTGTTTCCGTTTTTCTCTAATTAATAATGGTTTTTAAACAGAGTATGCAAATAGCTTTGGCCAAACGTCAAAGAGTAAATAGTTTAGAATTGTTGGTATAATGTCCCTATCATGACTATTAAACTCTGAGGTTGTAGATCAAAGAAATTCTACAAATAATTTATAAGTGAATTAAATGTGACTGTCTTCCCATAAAGGTTTATTGAAAAAAAAATCTGTGGACCAAATGGATCATGAGACTTTGCTGACTCCCTGGTTTAAAGCATGTTTTGGACCCCAATATTTTGATTTATTGCCTAAGTATCCCAACACTCTATTTATTTATTTTATTTTATTTATTTTATTTTTTTTTGTGTGGTTCTGGGGATTGAACCCAGGGGTGTTCTACCTCTGAGCTACACTCCCGGCCCTATTTTTTATACTTTATTTTTGAAACCGGGTCTCACAAAGTTGCGGAGGGCCTCACTAACTAGCTGAGGCTGGCCGCGAACCTGGATCCTCTGGTCTCAGCCTCCCAAGTACTAGGATTACAAGCATGCACCACCACGCCCAGCTCCAACACTCTATTTAATCAGTCAAAGAAAGCAATGATTTAAAATTCTTCAGTATAGGCCCTGACCCAAGATGGTGACGGAATAGGAGCCCCTGAACGAGCCTGTCTCAAAATCATCTCAAAATCACCTTGGGGGCTCAGAACTGAAAAACATCACATAGCCATAGAAGAACCAAAACCCTAAATCCAGTAACCCCAGTAAGACTACACAGGCACAGAGTCTACCAGCTACAGAATCCCACAGAAAACTGCAATCCCATGTTGGCAGGATCAGTAAGGAGTCATCCTCCCCCGGATCCTTCAGTCGGGGCTAATAGCCCCCACCCACCAGCAAATCGGGGTGAGGAACCAGAGCAGAACTCTGTGAGTGGTGGGGCCATCCCAGCAGCAGATCGTGAAAAAACTTAAGAGGTTGCCCTAGTGTGGGTTCCTGTCAGAGCCACACACTTACCCCCAACTGCACTATGGGATCACGCGATCCCCAACACCCATGCAACGGACGCCCACACCAGCGGAGACCAGGGCAGCCCCACAGGCCCCGCCCTGGCCAGCTGCACCTTCCTGTGCAACCAGGGTGGCCCTCTGCACCCTGCCTCCAACCTCCACGCTGTGCTGCGTGACCCGGAGGGCACTCTGCACCTGGCCTCAGACTCTGCCGCCCTCCTGCGTGACCTGGGGAGCCCTCTGCCCCACCCTGGACTCCAAAGCCACCACCTCAGACCTGGGTGATCCTCCACGCCACGTCTTGGACCCCCATGCCCTCCGGCACTGCTGAAACCCAGAGCCTGCACCTCTCTCACCTGCATGGGAACCTCTGTGCCACGCTTCAGACACTGGATACCCTCCGGTGCCGCCACCCAAGACCCACGTGAGCCGCTGTGCCACCTCAGAGCCAGGGCATGCTCTGGCACTACCACCCAATATCCAGGAGCCCATGCACTTCCCTGGGGCCTGGGTGTGATCCTCTATACCATGCCTCAGCACCCTTACGTGCCGCTACCCCATACCTGGAGTCAACACGCTCCTCAGGCCCGTGCAAGATACACAGCACCACGCATCAGAGCCCAGGCAACCTCTGGTGATGACTCCCGAGACCCCTTGTGCATCCCTTGGGGCCCAGGTGACCCTCAGCTCACATGCCTTGGAGCCCACATCCAACATGGAGCCTTGAAGTGCGCCTCACATGCTAACACCCGAGTTCTGGAACCTGTGTGCCCCCCCATACACACACACCAAGCCTCGGTCAAACAGATGGGAGGGAACCACAGCCTGCAGCATACTGACCCAATTGGGACTACAGATACCATCAAGAGGTCTTATACATAGAAAGGAAGATGATGCAGAGGCAAAAGAAACACAAAATTGAAAACACCAAAAAGTGAGATTACTGATACTGACCTACAGGAAATGCAAGACGGAGAATTCAGAATTTTGATCTTCAGAATGATAAAGGCATAGAGGAGATGAAGAAGGAAGTTGAGGCTCTAAGTAAGAATCAGAAAGAAACTCTGAACAAAATGAAGGAGTCAATAAACAAATTAAAGACTGAAAGAGAAACCAACTCTAGTAGGCTCAACCACATGGAAAACAGAGTATCACTCCTGGAAAACGGTTCATTCAAAACTGAAAACACAATCAATGATATACAGAAGATATTACAACGATACACCCTGGCCATCCAAGAAATACAGAACAATACAAGACATCCTAATCTAAGGATAAAAGGCATCGAAGAAGGTTTAGAAGCCCAGACCAAGGGTATAAGAAATCTATTCAAAGAAATAATTTCGGAGAATTTTCCATACATAGAAAAGGATTTGAACATTCACATACAGCAGACATATAGAACACCGTTAAGACAGGACCAAAGAAGGACCTCCACATGCCATGTAATAATTAAAATGTCTAACATAGAGGCCAAAGAAAGAATCCTAAAAGCAGCAAGAGCAAAAGAATGGTTGACATCCAGGGGAAAAACAATAAAAATCACCCCCGACTTCTCAACCCAAGTCAGGAATGCAAGGAGGGATTGGTATGAAGTACTATGGATCCTGGAAGAAAACAACTTCCAACCAAGACTGATATATCCAGCAAAGCTATCATTTAAAATTGATGGAGAAATAAAAATGTTCCATGATAAAAAAAAAAACACTTAAAGAATTCATAAGGACCAAGCCAACACTGGAGAAAATCCTAAAAGAAATAAATCACAAAGAAGGAAAAACAAGCAATCTTCAGAACCACAGGAGAGATGAACTCCATCAGGTAGGCAACTAAACAAGGAGATTTGTCACTAAAGCAAACAGAAAATAAAATTCAAAATGATAGGAAACAAAAATCATATCTCAATAATAGCATTGAATGTCAAAGGACTCAACTCCCCAATTAAAAGGCATAGACTGACAATGTGGATTAAAAAGCATAACCCAACTATATGCTGCTTACAAGAAACTCACCTTCTAGCCAAAGATACTCATACACTAAATGTAAAAGGATGGAAAAAGATTTACCATGCAAACGGGGATCGAAAACAAGCAGGGGTAGCAATGCTTATATCTGACAAAACAGACTTTAAACTAAAACACATCAGAAGAGACAAAGCGGGTCACTTTTACTAATAAAAAGAGCAATCCAACAAGAAGAAATATTGATAGTAAACATTTACGCCCCAAATGTGGGTGCACCTACATTCATAAAACAAAGTCTTTGGGAAATCAGGTCCCAAATAGACCCAAACACAATAATATTGGGAGAATTCAACACACCACTCACACCACTAGATCGATCCTCCAGACAAAATATGACTAAAGATTGTTCAGACCTAAAGAAAGCCATAGACCAAATGGGTCTAAGAGACACATACATATTATTTCAACCAGCAACACCTGAATACACATTTTTCTCAGCTGTCCATGGAACATTCTCCAAAATAGACCACATACTGGGTCACAAAGCAATCACCAGGAAATGCAAAAATGGAATAAAATTCCCTGCATATTCTCAGATCACAATGGAATGAAACTGGAAATTAACAACAGGAAGACCAAAAGTAGTCACATAAGTACATGGAGACTGAATGATACACTTCTGAATGAGGAATAGATCAGAAAATAAATAAGGGGAGAATAAAAAAATTCCTGGAATTAAACAAAAATAGATACATGATGTACCAAAATCTATGTGGCACCTTGAAGGCAGTGTTAAGAGAAAAATTTATAGCACAGAGTGCTTACATAAGAAAAACAGAAGACATCCAAATAAATAACCTAATGACACACCTCAAGAATCTTGAAAAATAGGAAGAGTCAAATCCCAAAGCCAGTAGGAGGCAGGAGATAACTAAAATCAGTGCAGAAATTAATGAAATAGAGGATAAAAAATACAAAGAATCAACAAAACAAGAAGCTGGTTCTTTGAGAAGATTAACAAGATTGACAAACCACTAGCTAACCGAACCAAAAGAAAGAGAGAATCAACACAAATTACCAAAATAAGAAATGAAAACAGGGACATCACCAGATAGTGGAGAAATCCAGAGGATCATAAGAAACTTATTTGAAACTCATATTCCAATAAAATGAAAAACATGGAAGAAATTGAAAGATTTCTACCTTCTACACATACAACCTATCTAATTTGAACCAAGAGGATATAGAAAACCTGAACCAAACAATAGCAAGCACAGACATAGAAACAGCAATAAAAAGTCTTCCATCAAAGAAAAGCCCAGGTCCAGATGGTTTTCCAGCTGAATTCCACAAAACCTTTACAGAAGAACTAAAACCAATACGTCACAAGCTATTCCATGAAACTGAAAGAGATGGAATTCTTCCAAATTCCTTTTATGAGGCCAACATCACATTACTCCCAAAGCCAAATAAAGATACCTCAAGAAAAGAGAATTAAAGACCAATATCATTAATGAATATAGACGCAAAAATTCTAAATAAAATACTAGCCATACAAATTCAAAACTATATCGAGAAAATAGTATACCATGACCAAGTTGGTTTCATCTCAGGAAAGCAAGGTTGGCTCAACATACTCAAAACAATACATGTTATTCACCGTATAAATCGAACTAAAAACAAGAATCACATGATCATTTCAATAGATGCGGAAAAAGCATTTGACAAAATCCAACACACATTCATGTTAAGAACTCTACAGAAAATTGGAATAGAAGGAACATACCTCAACTCATTAAGTCAATATATTAGAAACCCAAAGCCAACATCATATTGAATTGGGGAAAATTGCCAAAATTCCCCTTAAAAAAAAGGAACAAGACAAGGATGCCCACTATCACCACTCCTTTTCAATATAGTCCTCAAAACTCTTGCTAGTGCAATAAGAAAAGAGAAGGATATCAAGGGAATTCAAATAGGAAAAGAAGAATTAAAATTATCTTTATTTGCAGATGACATGATCCTATATCTAGAAGACCCAGAGAACTCAACCAATAATCTACTAGAGCTGATTAACAAATTCAGAAAAGTAGCAGGATATAAGATCAACCTAAAAAATCAGTAGCTTTCATATACGCCAACCATGAATCCACTGAGAAAGAAATCCAGAAAACAATTCAATTCACAATACCTTCAAAGCTATCAAATACCTAGGAATAAACCTAACCAAAGAGGTAAAAGACCTCTACAATGAAAACTAGAGAAGACTGAAGAAATTGAAGATCTTAGAAGATGGAAAGATCTCCCCTGCTCTTGGATAGGCAGAATAAATATTATCAAAATGGCCATTCTGCCAAAAATGATCTACAGAGTCAATGCAATTCCTATAAGAATACCAGTATCATTTTTCACAGATCTAGAAAAATCAGTCATTAATTTTATATGGAGAAACAAAGACCCAGAATAGCCAAAGCAATTCTCAGCAATAAGAACCATTCAGAAGGCATAACAATTCCTGACTTCAAATTGTACTACAAAGCTATAGTAATAAAATCAGCATGGTATTGGCACAAAAACAGACACATAGACCAGTGGAACAGAATAGAAGATACAGAACCAAGTTAAAAAACTTGCAGTCAATAGATTTTTGACAAAGGGGCTAAACACATATGTTGGAAAAAAGGACAGTCTTTTCAACAAATGGTGCTGGGAAAACTGGTTATCTACCTGTAGAAAAATGGAATTAAATCCTTACCTCTCACTCTGCACATGAGTCAACTTGAGATGGATCAACCACCTGGAAGGTAGACCAGAGTCTGTGAAATTATTAGAAGAAGGCATAGGTTCAACACTCCAACATATAGGCACAGGTAGAAACTTCCTCAACAAGACCTTCAAAGCACAGGAAATTAAAACAAGAATTAATAAGTGGGATATCATTAAACTACAAAGCTTCTGCTCATCAAATGAAATCATCAAGAGCCTAAAGAGAAAGCCTACGGAATGGGAAAAGATCTTTGCAAGCTATCCCTCTGACAGAGGTCTAATATCTAGGATATACAAAGAACTTAAAAGACTTTACACTAAGAAAACAAACAATCCGATCAAGAAGTGGGCAACTGAAATGAATAGACACTTCACGAAAGAAGAGATACAAATGGCCAATAGATAC